>JAFJYI010000495.1:0-146823 GCA_019022655.1 Acacia acuminata
CTTACGATCCGATCCAACTCGCATAGTCGTCTCGAGAAGGCTTGTATAGTTTTGCCGCAACAATAACAACAAATACAAGGGCAATATGATAAAAGAAACCAACATAATATTGGAAAAACATGGCCTAAGATGACAAAACTGAACATGTGGCCGATAAAAGTGTATAGATGACACTTTTCATCGCTTACAACAAAATTGGCTTTGAACGGTATTGAATATACGAGCCTGCCCAATTCATACGGGGCTAGCTATTATGTAATTATAAAGAGATATGCTGTCAAAATGAGGAATTTTATCTCCATAAAATAAAATTCAAATCAATGTAACTTTTGCATGTGATATACGGGGAGATATTGAAGCGAGAGCGCTTTTTCATACACACTCGATAGAAAAACTTCCCCATAAAAACTTCTCTCCGACTCCCTTCTCTTTCGCTTACTTAATCTTCCATATAAACATGATCGGAGTCCATATCGGCACTTCAATCTCATGTGGGTAATTCAGATAATTATTTTGATTTCAAGTGTGCTCACCCTTCTTCAAGCGAAAAGTCACCGCCGAAATTCAAAAATTCATCGCTTCAAGTTTTTCAACAAGGACAAAATGTCATCACTAAGTCGCCATCACGTTGGTTGTGGTCACGAATAGCTATGACAAAATCATCACAAGGCACTACTTAGCGCCGGAAGAACTACATGTTATATAATTTCATTGAAAGAACTCATAAAATTATGAGAAATATAAACAACTAGAAGGGTTTCCTTTTGGAACTAAAATGATCGAGTTTCATTAAAAATAATAACATAAATAAAATTAAATCTAAATTGGATGATACCCGAAACTTGGGAATCCTTCAGCCACAAGGTAGTTTCTAGACTCTCTACTTTCTCAAGAACATTTGCATCATCAATGCCCATGCTCTCATAGAGCTGGAACATGAGGGTATTGCCCAACATAGCCATGAAAAGGCTTCTAGACATATTTCGTAGTTTGGTTTGAAGAGGAGATCAAAGAGCTCTTTTGAGGACAACAAATAAGGATTTCCTAATCTCGAGGAACCTTATCAAACAAAGCCTCAAAGCAACCACACTCTTCAAGTGCTTTGTGGACTTGGGATTTCACTTCCTCCCACTTAGGGTTTTTGCTTTCCAAGTCAAGGCTGTTAAAGTCAATGAGTGGAAGCTTAAGAATGGTTTCTGAGCCCATTTCTTTTCTTAGGTTTCTCTACTTTGATGATGTGTGTATTCTGATGATGCGTTATGAGTCTTAGTTTATCATGTCATTTAAATAAAGAAGGTTATGAGTAAGGAATAATAAGAGAAGACACAAGTGCTGACATGCATTCGAGAATCCAATGTTTATTGTTCTTATTGTCCCATGTAGATACTAGAACGTTTGCTTAAAGTATATATGGCATAATTAAAATTATAATGTGGACTTAAGTTTGTAAAAGGTCCATTGTCACGTACACCTCAAATAGTGGCCTTATTATTTGATTACAAGCTTCAAATACATACACACACATATACACATATGTATACATACGTACGTGTATATATATATATATATATATGTATCACACACATACACACAAATACATACATACATACATACATATATATATATGGGTTTATCATTTGTCATGTCACTTGACATAAGGTTATGCCAAATCACCCTAAAACTACGTCGTTTTGAGGGTTGGGGGGATTACTAAAGGGTATTTTTGTTTTGTATTTATTATATGAATTTACTAAAAGATCCTTCATGAATTCTTCCTCGTTTTGAGAGTTTATTAATTCCTCTAACCCCAAAAATGATGTAGTTTTGGGGTGACTTGATATAACCTTATATCAAGTGACATATGACAAACGATAAATCATATATATATATATATATATCATCCGGGGTCCATGGTATTGTGGACCAATAATGATTAATAAGTTATCCTACAATTATTTACCGGCATTGTGGTTCCACTAATAAAAAATTTGGCTTGAAAGAAACATAAGATAATATAATTTTATATTTATATGTTATTTTAGGGTGCAACAACAAAACAAGATCACCGATCACCCAAATGTTTTAGAAGCTCTTAGTAGAAAATATTATTCAATTTGATGAAACTAGATATGAGAATCTTCTCCAATCTCGAATACATACTTATACTTACAGGTGTGTGTAGAGAGACACTCTTTCCTTCTTCTTCACTCATCTATTAGATCGTTCATCAACACAGAAAGCAAGCATCACCAAGAAAATGAATAATGAGTAATAATATCTCGATGTCAATTATGAGAAATGTATTAGGCCAAGGAGAATGAAGAGGACGGAAGCGAGGCTGAGAAGCGACATATTTTTGTTGATGCGTGCTTGGTCGATTTTGGGGATAAAAGATAAAATTAGTCAAACTATATCCTGCTCCGATATGGAACACAAATGTCTGCCCCTTGAGGCGAAGCTAGCTTTCAATATAGGATCCGGTAGGCTTACCAAAGGTTATATCTATGGCGCAGATAACAACGGACAAGATGATCACCGTACACGCAGAGGTGTGGGGTGTGTGCACAAAGGGGACGATATGTAAAGAGTAGGAGAGAATGTGTGTACCGTTCACCGGGGTATGCCCCTACTTATAACCAAGCCGGTTGGTCCGATTCTCTCGTAGCATATTCCCATGATGTCGCGTGGCCGTGCCCCCATTCCCCGCACTATTGCGGTAATGGGGATAACCGTGGGGCTTGGCCATCTAGTGGGCTTGACCTAATCCGGCCCATTTCCGAGGTCCATAACAGCTTGCCCCCAAAGTCGTTTCGGCTTACGAACCGCCGAGTTTTATTTCGGTGTTGGCCCCGATTTTCCAGGCCCTTATTTCTCTTAGAACCATCTTGGGTTCTAATTTCAATTGGCCGTAACCGCATCCCATATTTGTGCTGAGTAGCGATTTGTACAAGCTTTGCCGTTAACTTATGTATTAGAGCCCGACCTCGTACGTTAGAACCCGACCTCGTACATTTCTGCAAGCCGCCCGGCCTCGTCATTTTAGGACCTCCATTCGAGTTTATCAACTTATCTCGCCATTATACGACTTGGTATTCGGCCCGAGGTTTTGAGCGAGGATGCCGACATACCAAGAAACACGACCGTTCGCTCGGCAAAATGTCTTTTCGTTTGCTCGCGTCGCATCGTATAACCGTCGCTTCGATTATAATGACACGTGCCTTCAAGCGCCGCTTTGGTTACCGCGCCCATTAATGTCCCACGTCATATCGCCATCATAGCTTTTTAGGGTTTTCCTTTTTGCCCCCTCGTAAAGCGATGAAACGACCGGCTTTCAAACGTTACATCTCTAGAATTTTTATAAGTGTCCCTCACACCCTTCATCATCACTCTTCTTCGTCTTCTTAACTTTGAAGAATCGCACCGTAACTTCTTTTTCAGAATGTGCTTCTTGCTCTCTCGTTCTCTCGCTTCCTGTGTATTGCTTTCTCGCTTGTTTTTGAAACACGCATGTTATAGTCCGTACCTAGCGTTGTTCTGATTTTTGGCAATTTTTGCTCTTTGGCTCCTGTGGTTGAGGTGTTGAACGACCGTGATGACTTCGTGAATTCCTCTCCGAACGAAAAAAATGTTGAACGCCATTTTGAACTTTGCTTCACCGAGTTGCTTCAACACCAGCTCTTCACATTCATTCCTTCTCGCTTTGAATTATTCGATGTTTTGATGGCCCTGCCATTCCCGAAGATTCGAGCGATTTTACTTTGTTGAGTTCTTCGCAATCCGGGCAATCGGGCTATCCGGGGTTTGATATGCATAATTTCGTTCCGTTTTAACATGCTATATAATTTGTTCCCAAGATGGATCCAAAACCCCCGCTAGTAGATATGTATGGTAAGCCTATTCCAGGGAAGATAGAGAGACTCTGGAACGCGTGCCCTGTCGAACTAAACTTTGGCTATGGTCCATCCTTCCTACGAAGAAGAGAGGATGGAAGATTTACTCCGATCCTGGGAAGGAGTAGTGGGCAAGCGTTTGAGTTCCTCCTTCACCCGATGCCGAACTCCCTAATTCTCCTTCACCAAGATTGTCTCGCTTTCTCCCGAGGTTACGCCCGGGCTTCAAACATGGTCCCTTCTGATCCTTGTGAGGATTGTTGCCACAAAGCGATTGAGCTCTGCGCCATGGTCATGACAGAAGTCGAGTCTCTTTTGGATAAATGCCGTCGGCAATAAACTCCACGATATACCTTGTCCCTGGGCCATTGCAAGCTCGCGCCCGAAATTCCTCGTCGGTATACCTCATAGTTCGACCTCGGCCTTGTTTTTATTTTAGGTTTAAATGTCTTCACACCAAACCACTCAATCCGAGACCGGAGAGTCCGCCCCTTCGGAGGATCTTCACGAATGCCTTCCATCAAAGACTATGCCGTGAGCAACATAGTACTTGATTGCGAAGAACAAGATGTCCTAGGAAGGTGCTTTCGCGGATTGTCCGAGGTGGAAAGGGGTATGATGCGTGGGCTTGCCTTTCGGTGTAAACGAGTCCGTGGCTTCGGTCCAACAAATGACGAGGCCTCGCCACTTTTATTTTTATAAGGATCTGATCACCTACCCTGGTCGACCCTTTTCCAACTTCCAAATGCGCCTTCTCACCCATTTACACCTCGCACCTTCCGCTGATAACCCCAATGGTTGGGCCGCGATGGGGTTGCTTTTGAAAAGTATTGCCATACTTATAAGCTTTCGAGTGTTCCGTCTCCGTGTTTTGTAGTTTTTTCACTCCTTTAGATATTAAAACCACCACTTCGACGGAAAGAAATGGTTTTCATGGACCTCACTTCGGGCGTCTCATGGTCACAAGTTTCTTAGGCCTTTTAAAGATTCCCCGAGGCTTCAAAACTTCATACTTTAAAGTTATTGCGAAGTCCGTGGGATACACCATGGTTCCTTCAAACCCGACATCCGGAACTTCACGAACGTTTCCCTTTGTACCGGTCCGATGAACATCATAAGTTCAAGCCAAAGATTTTTTGCCAAACCCAAATCCCAATTATCCACTAACGAGAAGGAAACCATCACAATCCTTATTGCATTAGTCCGAAAGACAATTTGGTTGATTCTATGATTACATTACACCCCGTAGGTGTTTGTAGGGCTTTTCTCACCCATTTTTTGTTCTTTTGTGCATTTGTCCTGGTCAGAATTTGACTTCTTCGCTTGTGCTGCATATCGACGGTAAAAAGACCCGAAAAGATTTGACGTGACGATTCCGCCGCCCGTTCAACAACCAGTGTCCAAAGCGAAAAGCGCCGCGGAGAACCCGATGAACCTACCGCCGCTAAGAAACCAAAGCTCCGAAGAAGAAGACCGACAATCCATCAAGAAGAAGGATATTCCTACCACCGACTTTCCAAACTCTCCAGATCCGGAATCAAGAGCGTTGAAACTTTAGTCTCCTCCATGTCCTTCCCACGATTCAGCTTCCTCCTCCTATTTTTGGGGCATAAAATACCCAACTCCCCTCCGCAAGGGCATTCGGGTCCGCCTCCGACAATTGGTTTGACGGTACATCAATGAGAGGAGATGAAAGAATTGAAGAGAGATTTCGAGCATGCCAACTGAAGAATGCCTACTATGTCAACTTGTGGCACACCTCAAAGAGAAGGTGGCATTTAATGAGAAAGATTTGGACTTTTCGAGGACGAGAAGAAAAAAGGCCGACGAGGCATTAACTCAAGCGCAGAGGATCCGTAAGGGCGAGGGCCGAGAAGGAAAGCCTCTTCGACGAATCGGTTAAAGTTCGTGGACAAGCTGCACTTGTCCGAGTCCGAGCTTACTCGGCGGGGCGTAGGTTCACGAGAGTGACATGGAGTCCATTGCCAGTATAAAAACTTGATTGACGAATGTGCGACGAACTCAACTCTTATAAGCAAGCCCTCATCGCCGCTCGTGCCAATCTCGCCCGTATCGAGACGCCCTTGATGTCGCCCAAGTTGATATTTCCAAGTTAAAGGGCGAGGCAGAGGCCTTTGAGAATGCCCCGAACAAGTTCGCTTCCGAATCCCTTGATCGCCTTGAATCTAGAGGGAGTGCACATGAACGCATACGTCGAAGATGGAATATTTATTCCGGCTCCGCCCGTGGTTGATGATGCTAGTATTGCCGAAACGGTTCAGGAAGAAGAAGCTGGCGGCCAATCTCCATCCGTCCAACAATAGTCGGCAATGTGCCATTTTGCAACTTTACAGCTTTGTCTGTAGGTTATGTAAACACTGCTTTGCCCGTGTAGGGCTTTAATTTATGAATCTTTGATTTAACAAATTTTTAATCGTATGTGCTTATTTTCGATCTAGCGTCTTGCAAATTGAATGTTTCCTGACGTGATCAAGGTCAAGGAAACACTCCTTTCCGGTATGCCTTGTTTTGATATATTCGGCATTTAAATGGTGTATACATCGAACCGGGGCGGCTATGCCACATGATTTACGAAAGTGGGCGTTTGCCAATTCGCACATGTTTATTTGGCCATCGCGATAACATGATAAACACGAATTAAGTAATCCGAGTTTCATCAATCCTATTATTTGGCTTTTCGTTGCCAAGATCCTGTAAATGTGTTTACAAGGATACTTATTCGGCGGTTTTTCTTTCACATGATTTATGAACTTTGGTCCATACATGTTACGCCCGACTTCTTTTGAACAAATTGTGAAATACGGGTACTAATGCAAGTCCTTCGATTCATTCAATGCGACTTTACATCAAAGATTCGATTCCCATAGGAATTTGATACATATTCATGATGAAGTAAGCCTCGAAAGTAAAGTTAATAAAGGGAAATCGAAATTAACCGGAAATAAAGCATTGAAAACAAACAACCGCATCAACTTTGATAATCGTTTGTAGTAAGCCTTAAGTTTGTCCGCATTCCAAGTTCTTTTGATTGCTTCTCCTTTCAGTTGATTCTAACACGTAAGCACCGTTTCGAGTTCACGTCGGATGCGTAAGGACCTTCCCAATTTGCAGCGAGCTTCCCATCTCGGGCATTTTGTTGCCTATATCGGCCCTTCACGCACCAAATCATCCTTGTTGAAGGAACGTGGATTAATTTTCCTATTATACCGAGCCGCGACGAGTTGCTTTTGGCTAAGTCTCGCAAGTGAGCCGTGGTTCTAACTTCACAATCGATCTAGCTCGACCGCGATAGCCGCGTCATTTTCCCGCCCTTGCCGTGAAGTTGTCGCTTTTCTCCATGAAGGTTCGCCGATTTCAACCGGAATCATGGCCTCACGCCGCATGTCGCCCGAACGACGTCTCTCCCGCGGATGTTTGAACCGTGGTCCGACAACCCCACAAGATCGCATAGAGATGTTCCACCCAACTTTCCTCGTTCCTCGGCCATTCGCTTTTAAGCCCGTTGACGATAACTTTGTTCTGCCGCCTCGCCTTGTTCGTTGGATCGTGGATGTTCCACTGCGAAATGATGCTTTACATTAAGGGCGGACATCATCTGTTGGAAGCCTCGTCCATGAATTGTGTTCCATCAACGTGACTATTTCGCGGATTCCAAATCGTGATATAATATTCCTTTGCGGGAATTTCGCACTTCTTGCCGAGTGCGATGGTCGCGAGGTTCAGCTTCGATCCACTTAGTAAAGTAATCGATCGCAACGATCGGCCACTTCAACCGTCGGAGAGCTGCCTTAAACGGTCCCAACAAGTCCATGCCCCATTTGTAGAATGGCCATGGAGCCGTGATCTCGTCAACTCGGATGGTGGAACCCACATTATCTTGCCGTGTTTCGGCAACTACCGCATCTCGAACATGGTATTTAGCATCTTGCGCCATGGTAGGCTAATAATATCCCGCCCAACCCGCTGGGCCAAAGCTTTTGCCCCTACGTGTTGTCCATTTATGCCTTCGTGGATTTCCTCGCCAAAAACGTATTGGGCGATCTTCGTTGAGACATTTAGCCACGGGAGAATGCACGCCTTTGCGATACAATTGATCGTTGACCATTACATAGGCGGCCACGTTCGACTAGAGTCCTGGATTTGACCGCATCCTCTCGGGGGATCCGTGATAATCGATTTTCTCCAATCACTCGAACGAAATCAGCATCATGCAACTTGGTTCCGGTGAGGTTCCCGCTGGACACCGTGCGGAGATTTCCGGCACTTCGTGCTAGCGAGCTTCGAGAGAATGTCGGCTCTCGTATTTTCTCGCCTCGAGGAATGTGCGCCACTATTGTCACCTCGTCAAAATTTGTCATGATGTCTTTGACCTTTGTCAAATACTTAGCTAACAACGCCCCTTCACTTGATAGGTCCCTTGGATCTGGGAAGCAACCAGCTGAGAGTCCGTGGACACGTGCACTTGCCGAGCTCCGTTTTCTTTAGCCGCAAAGAACCCTGCAAGAATGAGGGCCTCATATTCAGCCCGATTATTCGATGTCGAGAAGTCAAGTCGAGAGAGAAAATTCTATCGCCATGCCTTCGGGGCTCTCCACAATAACTCCCGCACCACCTCCCTTTATGTTAGACGATCCGTCCACGAACACTTTCCATGGTTCGCCCCGTCTTCCCATTCTCGAGCCGAGGTTAGCTCTACTAAGAAGTCGCCAAAGCCCGTGACTTGATCACTGTCGGGCCTCATAAGTGATATCAAACTCGGACAATTCAATTGCCCAAGCTATCATCCCGCTGCCTAAGTCTCGGTTTATGTAAAACTTGTCGTATGGGTTGATTCGTTCTTACCACGATCGAATGGCCGAGGAAATAGTGGCGAAGTCGTCTTGCCATCGTTAATAGCGCAAAAGCCATTTTCTCCAGTTTCTGATACCTCAACTCGGAACCTTGCGCAGCCCGACTTACGAAGTGTTTGGTTTCGTCGTCGTCGTCGTATCTCGAACTAAAACCGCGCTTACGCCTTTTCCCCAACCGACAAATACGTAAACAAATTCTCCCGACTTCCGGGATAATCGGTGGAGATGCCAAGCATTGCTTTATTCTCGTTAAACGCTTCTTCACACTCCGAGTTCCACTCTTCCCGAGCTTCCTTCTTCAAGAGTTTAAAGAATGGGAGGGATTTTCTCGCCGACTTGGGCAAGAACCTTGTTAAAGCCGCCAATCGCCCGTCAACCGTTGCAATTCTTTCTTGTTTCCGGGGTTTCATTTCTATCACGCCGCACTTTTCGGGTTAGCTTCAATGCCTCGGTTAGTCAAGAGAAAACCCAAGAATTTTCCTGACGGAACTCCGAAAGCACATTTTGTCGGATTCAAACGGATTCGATGCCTCCTCAACTTTTCGAATGTTTGTTGCAGATCATGAACATGGTCATTCTGCTCTTTAGATTTTACTATCATATCGTCAATGTAAACTTCCACATCTTTTCCCGAGTTGATCCGAAAAGACCTTTGTCATCATTCTCTCGATAAGTCGCCCCGCATTCTTCGAGGCCAAAAGGCATCACATTATAGCAGTAATTCGCATTGTCCGTGATAAAGGCCGTTTTCTCTTGATTATCAGGATGCATGGCAATCTGGTTGTATCCCCAGTATGCATCCATGAATGACAAAAGTTGAAAGCCGGTCGATTGGTCAACCAATTGGTCAATGTTGGGCATGGGAAATGCATCCTTGGGACATACCTTGTTCAAGTCTTTGTAGTCCATACACACGCGCCATTTGCCGTTCGGCTTTTTAACCATGACCACATTGGACAACCACGTCGTGTATTGCACTTCCCTAATAAATCCGGGCTGTGATCAACTCCTCGGACATGCGCTTCCAAGGCTTTACCTCGGTCCGCACCCCGTTTCCTCTTTTTCCGAGCTACCGGGTTTGACCCATGGTGGATGGCCAATTTGTGACAACAAAACTCGGGGTCAATCCCGGAATTTCGATGGCGTCCATGCAAATACGTCTTTGTTTTCTCGCAAGAACAACTCCAATTTTGCTCGCATCTCGGAATCCAATGTCTTTCCGACTTTGGTGGTCTCGTCGGTTCATCTCCCAGACGAAATCTTCGTTTCTTCATTAGGTTCGGACCTTTGCATCTTGTCCTCTTCCCTCAAGTCTAACTCTACTACGTAAACAAACTTATTATCCACCTTCCTTTCACCTCCTTGGCAGGTTCCGTCTTTGGAGTTTTGCTTTCCTTTACCGCTTCAAAGTAACATTGCCGAGAGTCTCTTTGATCTCCTTTAATGGTAACGACCGATTCTCTCTCGTCATAAAATTTCAAACGGTGATTAGAAGATACCAACATGTTCCAGTCATGGATAGTCGGTCGTCCGAGGATAATATTGTATGGAGACGGAAATCGGCCACAACGAAACGAACTATCCCCGACTTGAACGCCTCCTTCGTCCCCAACGTTAATTTGAGGTCGATGTATCCCTTTGGACGGGTGTCTTCTCCATTAAAACCCGTTAGGTGGTCCTACATGGTTTCGTGTCTTCCGATCGAACCGCATGCGTTTAAACGCATCCCAAAGGATTATGTCCACCGCGCTTCCATTATCTATAAAAATCTTCTTGACTCGCCATAGCCTCCGACGATTCCGGTTATGACGAGCCCGTCATGATGTCCCTAAGATCACATCCTCCAAGTCTTCTTCGGTAAACCCGAGCATTGGCAAATTTGGTTTTGCATACTCCCTTTTAAACCTCGGACGGTCAACTACGATAGAACCTCTTTCAAGTATTTCTTTCTTTGATTGGCGGAATCTCCTCCTCCGCCGAAACCTCCAACAATCCCATTGCGGTCATATTTTGACTCGGGAAACTCGTCATGTGCTTCTCTTCCTTTCTTCGTTCTCGCCTTTTCTTTTTGGTCGGGCGGACCTTTACTTCGTTCTCCTCCCGCTTACCCCCGCGCCCTTGCGTTTGGATTAGATATTTACGGAGCTTCCCCTCTCGAATGAATTTTTCGATGGCGTCCCTCAAATCCCAACAGACATCCGTTGTATGTCCGTGTTGGTCATGAAATTCACAATACCGGAACTTGTCCAGAGTGTGCTCATTTCGCAACGGGCGTGGTCGGTCTGCTTTTTTCATCTTGGTCAAGGAGACTTCCTTCCAGACTTGGGCCTGAGATACTTTTAGTGGGGCGTATCGGTCATATCTTCCTTCTGCTCTTCCTCCTCGAGGTTTAGTATCCCTTCATCCCGGGATTCTTGTCTGCGTTCTGGGTTGTATCGTTCCTTCCCTCGGGAGATGGACTCCTCCGCTTGTCCCGTGGTGCATGGCTCATAATATCCATCTGTTCCGGCTCTATGTACGTCTTTGATCAATCTCGGAATTCCGCCGACGTTTTGGGACGCCGCTTTACGACCGACTTCTTCAAACGTGAGGATTTGTCCAGCCGGCTATGATGCAATGCGGATGTACGTCTTCCTTTAACCGGCACTTGTATCGCCGTGTCCTTAAAGCGCTCCAAATATTTTTGCACCGTTTCCCCGGGTGATTGCTTCACCGATCTAACTCGGAACTCGGTTTTGGGTTGCTTCCTACTTGGGGCGAAGTTGAGCAAGAATTTCTTCTCCAAATCCTTCAAGTCCGGATCGAGTTTTCGGCAAGGTGTTGAACCAGATTTGGGCTGGTCCACGTAGCGTTCCCGCAAACAACCGGGTACCACGGGCCCCGAATATCCTTTGACCATGATCTCCATTTTGAAATTGCCCACGTGCACTTGTGGGTCCCGGGTTCCATCGTATTTCGGAAATCTTTGGTGTCTAGGCCTCTTGGATAAGGCGCGGCCATTATTTTGGCCGTAAAGGGAGTCGCGACTTTCTCCTCCTCATCCGAGCTTGCATCCGATGACGGCGACGCAACGTCTTTTTAGAAAGGTTTTGTTGTTGGAGCCTCTCTTCGTCTTTTTCGACGTCCCGACCGACGATCTTTCCTTTCGAGTGTTATCGGTGTTGTCGTGATTAGCCACTATCCGATCTTGTCTTTTCTTGCTTCGGCTTCAGTGTATCATTCCTCATCTCGAGTGTCTTCTTCATGATCTCGTCTCCGTGACGTCCCAATATTCCGAGATGTTGGGATGCCATTTTGGCTTGGGTCCACATTGCTCTTTCCCGCGTTGCCGTCATGATCCTTGGTTTGTCCAAGATGACATCCGACTAATTTCCCGAATTCTTCTCGCGCGATACATCTCTTCTCTCATAACCCGACGTCCTCCTCCCTTTGTAATCGATTCCGTGTTTCCATCTCGTCTATTCTATCCAAAACGGAACCAAGGGTGGTTCGTAATAGTTGAATATCGGGGTTGACCACTTCAAGGGTTTCGGTTTTCGGATAACGACATTTTCGGGGGTGGAGAATTCACCGTGTCCGACGTCTCCGCTCGGTTTCTACCAACAAATTCCAACCGTATATTTTTAAAAGATAAGAAAGTGCTATGAACTTTTCTCATGTGATACTTCACTATTGGTACTGCTATTCTCAAAGTTCATATAATTGTGGATGCATAGTATTATATTTTCCCAACCTTCGGGGTTAGTATGCTAGATTTGCGATTTCTTGTGTTTTTGTGCCTCCTACCAATCTAGATTTCAGTCTAACCATTGAAGCGTGAAATGGATGAGAGTGGAAGTGGAGAGAATTTAAATCTAAAGAATTTCTCATAGTAAAAGATATTCTAACCATGGGGTGAAACCCAACCAAAGTTGGATGTATATAGTTGTGAATCGTTGAATAAATCCATTGATGGTTCCGCTTTCAAGAGCAATTAGTCAAAGAGAGTATTGTATTCTTCGGATATTCTCATGGGCTTTTACTTCGGCATCTTGCAAAAATGCAAGCAAGGAGCATTAAAATTTTCTTTGTGCTTTTGTGAACACAATGTCATAGGTTACTTTGTTTACTTGTTGACAAATAATTTACATTCTTGCCAATTCCCATATATATGTTTTTGTTAAAAGGGATATATATATATATGTGTGTGTGTGTATAGATATGCATACACACAAATATGTATAGATATATGTATTACCACTAGAATTGTGGAAAAGAAAAAATAGAATTATAAGAATGGAATCAGAAGGAAGAGAAATACATATGATAGAATTATAGGCAAAAAGAAAAAAATGTAATGATACAGATAGGAAATTATGAATTAAAAATTCAAGAATTAAATCAATATAATGAACCTCAATGTGGCATAATATTAGGACTAGACTTTTTAGAAAAATATTATCCTTTTACTTGCTACTATTAAGATTTGCTCCGGTATCTACTAAAATATGATACTTTCTAGCCCTATATTTTTCATAATTAAATTTTATCAATATATAATATAATGGTCTTTCACTCGACAATACTTTTAATTTCTTTTTTAAGATTCTTTCTACAAATTTCTCTTTAATTTAATCTTATTCTAATATTATCTATAACCGAATGATGTAAACCTGAAAATTTATTATATAATTCTAGATGTCCCATTTTCTTTGTTATACCCCTACCTTCTTGATTTATTTTATTTATTCTTTTAATTATAATTCTCATTAGTGTTTTATTTGTGTCTAAGACCTTGATTATATTATTGTTATATCCATAATATGTTTGCAATAAATATAGATAACAAGAAATAATTTGTATTTTATTTTTAAAAATAATAAATGAAATACACACAAGATACACAAATAAATAAGTAAACAGAAATAAATACTCTTTGTTAAAAAGAAAAGAAATAGCAACTAAGTAAAACAAGTGAAAATGATAAACTATTAACAATAAAAACTAAATGCGTTATGAATAAATATTATAAATAATATGTACTCTCTTCATCAAAAGATAAATAATATGTACTTTATTTACAAATAAAAAATTCCTGTGAAAATATAAATATAAATATAAATATAAATATAAATAATAAATAATAAATGGAGGATGAGATCAAATCATAGAGGAGAAAGTGTTCAATACATTAAATAAAAAACAAAAATATATTATCAAAGAAATAAATAAATAACAACTAATTAATACAAGTGAGAATGATAAATTATACCTTCTTAATTAATAACCAATAAATGTATCAATAATGAATCATTATAAAAACAAACAGAATGATAAATAAAGGGTTCAAATAGGATATACTATTATGGGAAAATTAAAATAAAGGACCAAGAGAAAATAATATTTATTATAAAGGACCATAAAAGTTATAATTACTTAAAAGGACCAAATATTATAATATAAATTTAAAATTACTAAATTGTCCCTAATCAAACCTTATGTATTATCTCTTGTATTCATAATTAAAAAAATAACTAAAATTAAAAACTAAACTGTCTAGATCATATCTTTTTTTTTTTAATATATTATTTAATTAATAACTGTTAAAAATAAAAACTAAACATATTTCACTGTTTGCATATATTATTTAAGGGTAATTTCACTGTTTGAATGAACTAAATTGTCCCTAATCAAATCTCATGTATTATCAATTAAGCTCTTTTTATAAAAATAAACTCATTTCATATTTTTAAGGATATAATAGGTTAATTAGATTTTTTAATTTTATTAACATTACATGAATTTTTAACCCACATAAATTGCTTCTAAAACAAAAATAAATCATAACAAACTTTCTTGTTTTAACATATATAATAAATTATAAAAGACATTGACTTTTATTAAATATAATTCTATCTCGGATTAAAAAAAAAATTGATTTAAAAACAATTTTAATTTTTACAAATTGAAGAATGCCTAATTTTTTTTTTTCATAGATATATATTCAAGTTGTGAAAAATAAAAATTGAAAAAAATATTGTTTAATTTGATGAAACTTGGAATTCTTATTAATTTTAAAAATAGAATGGGGAAGAGAATGTAAAAGGGAATGCAAGAGATTTTGTAGGGGGCAATTTAGTACTTTTAATCTTATATTTTTATATTTGGTCCTTCTAAATAATTACAATTTTTATGGTCCTTCTCCATAAATATTTTTTGGTCTAGGTCCTTCATTCTAATTTTCCCTACTATTATTGTGTCCATATTTTATTAGTTCATATATATTATACAATTAATAAGTCAAAAAAGAAAAAAAGAAAAACCCAACTAAATAGACATCTTTAGATTTTCTTAACAAGAAGAAATAAAAATGATATATCAATGTTTTTTTTTTTTAAAAAAAAAAAAAAAAAACAAGGTAATGCTTGTTTGAATAGATCCTAAAATGTAAGTTTTAGAAGAAGAATTAATTACGGGGCCGAAACACAAAGATACGAGTTATAAACTTATAAGGAATAAGAATCAGTAGTGATGATAAGATTTATAAATATAAATAACATATATAAAGGGAGGATGAAATCAAATCATAAAGAAGAAATGGTCCAATACATTAAATAAAAAACTGAATTTAAATGATTATTGATAAATAAATAAACAATTAATGTATCAATAAAATATGTCTAAGAAAAACATCAAAGAAACAAAATTTAGAGGCAACTAATTTTTTTCCAGGTAAACATGTAAATGATAATAATGGCTATTTATGCCTTCAAATATTGTAATGTTTAATAATTTTTATACTAATAAATTATAGAAGGTCAGAAATTGAGAGTCACAGAGGAGGGTGGTGGTGGGCGAGGCGCCGGTTAGAAGAGAGTAAAGCTACAGAATGAGAGTTATCGCGACAGGAAGAGAGGTTGAGAGAGCGAAATTCAATTTTCAGTGCGACAAAGAGAAAATTCTAGGGAATGATTTTTTATGCTTCTCCCATTTTTTATGATACTATAATGAAATAAACGGAAATAAATTTAAAAACAATACAATTTGAGATTTTCGTAATTTTTTTTTTTTTATAAATTTGTTTATTCCAATAATATGAAATTTGAAAATCACCCAAGATTTTCAAATTTGAAATTTAACAAAATCATAACTTCTTAATTTATTATGGCTAGGTTAACTCATTAACTGAATCTCCAATTGTGGGGGAGAAAAATTTACAAATTCATCATCAATTTCATATCATTATAAAATTAAAATCAATACTAAGTAAAGATATAAATGAATAAAATGATGTAATTTATTAGAAAAAGAGAAAATTGAGGAGCAAACTAGGGGGAAACCTAATTATTCAAACTTTTAGATAGGAGGCTCAAAAAATTGATCGGACATGGTACTCTATTTTTAACGATTAGGGACCAAAATAAAAATTTGTGCTAATAACTTAATATGTTGAAGAAAATTTAATTTATTCTTTTTATTTAATTCTAATTATTAAGGAGCGATTATTATTTTCGTTTAAAATTATTAAGTTATGTTTTATCTCACTCACCCTCCGGAATGCGATAAGACTCGGTGGCTGCAATCTCCCGTAACCCTATTGTGCCCCTATTTTCACCCAAGAGATTGAAGAGTCGATGTAATGAGGATTGGGCATTGTCAACCGGAGAGCGTCTTTTCCCCGAAACGTAAAGATGAGATTATTTGAATTCTTGGCATTTATTGGGAAGAGTAATTCGGTTGTATCTTGATTAGTAGCCGTTGCTAATCGGTTCTTTTACCTTCAAACCTTCCTCGATTTCTCCCTCTCTCATATCTTGCCTATTCTAGGTCTTTTGATTTTGCCGTTGCTTCAGCTCCCTTGATTTTCTTCTCCATTGATTTTGTTCGTGTTGGTTCTTTAGTACTCTATTTTCTCCCCTCCTCATCACTCATCTCTCAGTCCCCCCAGCTCTTGATTGCAATCAAAGTTTTGGCATCGTCCATTTCCTTGTTTGAAGGTTGGATTGCCTTCAGTTCCCAAAATTCTACTTCTGTCTCCAAAATGAGTCCTAGCTCCTCGTACCACTGCTTTCTCTCAACATCAATTTTCCTTTACACTACTTTTGAATCTTCCTTCGCTGCCTGTCCCAGTTCTTCTCTCTGGATACAGAGAAAGGGAAGAATTATTACGAGGTAAACCCAAAGGCTCTTCACTGCATGTTACTATCTTCCCGGTGAATCTACCAACTGCAAGGTACTTTATCCATACTTTCGCCCCCTTTCCTCTTTCTTGCGTGTTATTGATATGTGCTCCTTTTTATTCCATAAAGATTGCTTGTATCTTTTGTTTTGTTGGAAACCAGGCAACTAGGCTTTTGTGACATTCATTTGAATGTACATCCTTCTTTTTCATTTGTTGCTAAAATATTGACGCAGTAGAAGAAAATTAAGAAAGATAATGTTTATTCCTTTTGCAGATATATCATCCAGACAAGAATGCTAATAATCCTAGAGCATCGGATATGTTCAAGGAACATATGAAAAACGCCATCAGACTCTAAGGGCTTTGAGGTGATTAAAGTTTTGTTCGGGGATTAACCATTAACACATTAAGATGTTGTGAACCTTGCCAGATTTACATTTTTCATCAATTTTTAAGATCCCCATGCATAATCTTTTTGAATTGTAATCGAACATCTGATATTGACATTTTCACATATTAACATGTAATGAACGGATGCAGCGGTATGACATTGTAAATGGTGTTTCTGAAGTGGAAGTAGTCGCAAATGAAACTGCAGCTGATACAGAAGAGGATAAGGGTACCATACAAAAGCAATACCTTTTTCTTCTGGAAGTATTTCATTTCCTTGATGTAGTTACTATCTTGTTTAGAGAAAGGCGTGCCTACTTTCTGGCTCACTGCTATGAAAAATAATGAAGTGTTAGCTGAGGTTAGTCATTTGTATTTATTATTCAGTCGTTATTTAAACCTTCCATACGAGTTTCCCTGTTAAGACACAATTATAACTGTTTTTTCAGTGCTACATCTCTGAGCGAGATGAAGGAGCTCTCAAGTATCTCAAAGATATTAAATGGAGCAGGATAGAAAGTCCCAAAGGATTTAAGCTCGAGTTTTACTGTGTCAATGATCCTTATTTTAAGAATTCTGTCTGGACAAAAACATATCATATGATTGATGAAGATGAGCCTATTCTGGAGAAAGGCAATTGGGTAAGTCTCTCTTTCTCTCTCTCTCTCTCACACACACACACACAAATCTTTTATTTTATCTTCTAACCCTCAATTACAATCATGTAAGATGGTCTAGCTGACGATGGTTTGTTGTTCTTTTCATGTAGCAGGGAAATTTAATGGTACCCTAGCAAATGCTTGCCCTAGAAGCTGCTCAAGGAAAAGCCGAAGAAGGGTTCAAACAATGCTAAACCAATTACTAAAACTGAAACTTTTGAATCTAGGTCCTTGGCTCTAATTCTCCATATAAACCAAGAATTAGTTACTGATTCATTGGAATCTAGGTTAGAACTGAGTGTGCATTTCCTATCACTCGGTGAAATTCATTGATTTGCGCTTATTCTATTGATTGGAAGTCATTTTCCTGTCATTGGCAGCAAATCTGAGCTCTGAGCTGATCGCTTATTGAACTTGTGATTAACCATGCTATTTGCTAAATTATAAATCTACTGGAAAGTTTGCTGGCAACTTGAAATTGTTATGCTCAACTGATGTGGAAATCAAATTCTTGCTGTTATACTTGATTTGCACTTGATTTCTACTAGGCATAGAGGTTACATTTGCAATCTGTGCATGCTTCCATATTGTTCTGAATTGTGTTAGTTCTTGGCATAATTTACTGCCATTAGTGGTCATTACTGGCCTCTGGAAGTGGAACTTTTGTGTGTAATTGTTGTGATTCTCAGAATTGCATTTGGCTCACTGTTATTGGTAGCTTTAAGAAATCCATTTATTAAATCAGATCTGCTGTGTGACTTTTGAGTCCTTACAGTCTGTGCGTTTGCTAATTTGTGACAGGAAATTCCACTTGAACTAATTCACTTGTTGCTAGATTTGATTGTGGGTATTGATTGTTGAGATGATCACTCAAGTTGTCTAGAATTAGTTAACTCACTACCATTCATTCATTACATCCAATTTCATGCTGTCACACATTCTTGAAGTTAATCTTGAAGATTGAAGAGGGAGTGCTTTGAATTGTGTAGTATTACTTCAATCAGATTTGTCAAAGATTCTAGGGTTGAGAATTCCCATAATCTGATTTAGAAACCCAAGTATATCCATGACTTTATTCATGAGATTCTCTCATTTGACTTGCCACTAGATTTACGCATACATGAGCTTGATCACTTCACTAACATGATTTCGTTGATCATATTGCTACCGATTATGATACCTCGCCTTGTAGGTAATTCATGGGATAGGTCTCCAAGGGACTCAACATGTACCATATATCTTGGAGCCTTTACCAATCGATCCTAAACCACCATCAAGGAGGATTCATCAAGGAGGAAGGACTATATTGGAGGGGCTTATGATTCTCATCCGGGGTGGGAATTTATGTTTCATGACTTTAAGAAGATTTCATTGCACGGTTGTCCCTTTCCCTCACTTTACATCATTTTTTTTTTTAGATTGATTAATTGTTTTATGAGCTTTATTGTTAAACAAAACATAGTTTTTTTTTTTTTTTTGGGGGGGGGGTTGGTGTTAGTCTAGTAGTAAAAGGTAGTTGTTATGGCATAGGTTTTGGTACCTCGGTTCTATCCAGCTGTATTTGTGCTATTTCTATTCTTCCGTTATTTCACATTGAGGACGATGTTCTTCTCATGTGACTTTGATTTCTATTTCTCTGATCTGATCCGATTCTATTTTGGAGTCTCTCGATCCGTGTTGGCGATTATTTGCTTGAACTTTGCACTATAATTTCGGGTTTGATGGTTGCTTGACCGGTCTAGAAACACGTCCTTTTGAATAGTATCAAGGATTGTTGAAGTGTGAATTGCTTGTTGAATCAATGAATTTTGGAACTTTGCATCAAGGCAGAATAATATCATGCATTAAGTTCAATTCATATGCGATTTGGTCTTGGTGAGTGAATGAAGGCGAGTAAGCCGGTTGGAAGGATTTGGGCCTGAATTTTTCTTAAAATTTGTGTGATACCATCTAGCTTAATAACTTCCTAGAACTTGTCTCAATCCTTAATTTGAGACCACATCAGCTCTAGGAATTGTGAATATGATAAGGGCATTCCATTCAAACCCCTTTGACCAAACAAGCTGACCTATACACATTAAATCCCTTGTTTGACCCTTTGAGCCCTTCGTTATTCTTTCATTTTCCATCTGATTAATGAATGCTGCATGTGGTGAATGTTTGGAGGTTATGACTTGCTAAGTTGATTGAATAAATAATGAATTCATGTTTATTGAAATTAGTTGATGTATGCAATCTTGGTGACAAGAACTAAGTGAGGCTGAAATTTTGGACGAATGAACTTTCTTTTGCCACCGAGTTATTGTTACAATGCTAGAAAGAAAGTGATGGAAAAAAAAAGAATAGAAAAAAGAGTGAAAAGAAAAGGAAAAAAAGATACAAAAAAATGCGTAAAGAGGCAATGAAAAGTTATATGAAAAACAGGAGAATGAATAGAACAAAGGAGAGAGAAAAGCCTAAGGAGAAGAAGAAAAAGAAAAAGATGAAAAACAGAAAGGAAAGAAGAGAAATGAGAGCTATCTAAGTGGCAGGGGTAAAACGAGAAGAAGCACTCATAGTTGCGGATGGATGATTCGACTTGTGCATATGTGGTACTTAAGTGATTGATGTTGAGTTTGTCATGAACATATGAATTTGTGCATGTTTGGTGTCATCAACTCTTCATGGAAGTTGTATCAGAGAGTAACATACATGTGCAGTTTTCATTAATAATTGGCATTTACTTCCACCCCATCATTTGGCCTTTCCAACATTACAGCCCTAAAAAGACCCTTTGATTCACGAAGACTATGGGCTACTTAGTGGTGGAGATGTAGGATAGTTACAAGCTTATGGGAAGCCTAAATAAGATGGTCGTGAGAGAAATATCCTTGATTAATGAGAGTGAGAGCGAAACACTTACCGTGTGAGAAATATCCTTGATTAATGAGAGTGAGAGCGAAACACCTACCGTGTGAGAAATCTCCTCCTTTATTTGCTTTCCTTGATTAAATCGCTTTTTTGGCACGAAGTTGTTTTGGATTGATGCTATTTGAAGGAGAACGTTGATGAATACAAGTGGTTCATATTTGAGCTTGCTTTGATAATCTTCATTGGTGGTGTGTTTGAGATTCAGTTTTATTCTGTTATTTTGCCCGGAGTGTAAAACCTTACTTTTGTGTGTGTGTGTGTGTGTGTGGGGGGGGGGGGATTGATAGAACCCATTATTTTCATATATTTTTATGCATAATCTTAGGTTTTCATCACTTTGATTGAACTAAAATGTGTTAGTTAGAAGATAACCGTGTTTAGTAGTGATTATATGGACTAATTTTAAATTTGACAAATTTTATCACTTTTTAATTCCGTAAGTGTCTATTATTTTAATCACAAGATATTACATTTAATTTGGGGTTCAATTTAATTTGTAGGACCCTTGGAAGTTCTTTGTAAAGTATAAATTTGAGATTTCGCACTTAAGAGTTTTGTTGTGAATTGAGCTGGAATTAAACTCACCCGAGATTCTCGTGACTTCATCATCACCGTCCCCGTGGCAACTTGTTGGTTGGCCAACCTTTCTCGGTCAACTTTATTCTTTGGTTGCTTCTTCTTTGGTTGGATCACGTAAGGGTTAATTAAATTTGGCTTGTTGGTGTTATTAATCCTTTTTTATTTAATACTAAACATCTTAAGTTTGTATTTCAAGTTACTTTATACTTCAAACTTCAAGAGATTGATCATAGAAACCTAGACACCTTTCATTTCAGTTTTCATCTTCTTTGGAATTCTACCTTGTTTTCAACTAAATATTCTCAATAAAGTTATTTTCTTTTATTTCACTTGTCTACCAATAAAGTTTTCTTTTTCTTCCCCTGTTCATATGGTTAGTTTTGACTCATTTATCTCATTTTCCCTGCTGCTATTTTGAAATCTTCAGTACCCTACTGAGGCTAAGTAGTTGTTGAAAATCCAGCGGGAGCTTGATGAAACAAGAATCATCCTGGTGAGCGTTAGATTTACATATGGATCAATGTGTTATAAACTTCTTGTCAGTTGGACATTCTTCTTCTCTAGCAGCTGTCCAGCTCTTTTTATTTTATATTTATATTAACCTTCTGTGAAAAAACTTGTAAAATTATTTGGGGGGTTTTGGAACTTGTTTCTCAATACATATGTTGATCAATGCATGCTCATGCAACTCAAGAATCACGTTATACTCTCTCGAATAATTCATTCTCGAGTGAGATGTTATCATAGAATTTATAAAACCACCCTTTTACTAATGATTGTTGTCTTGCTATTTTGTTTTTAAATCTGTATTTATGCTTATTAATGTGCCTTTGAATGGTAATATTGAAATTAATTTGGTGTCTTGACCTACCCATGCTACATGTGAATTTGTAGACTTTTGTTACTTTCTCCCTTCCTCTCCATTTTTGCATTGCTTTTTTATGCTTTTTATCTCTAGATGCTGAGGTGTCTATGCAGGTAGTTGTTTCCTTTTAATTGGAGAACAATATAAGATTATTGATAGTGCTCTTGCACTTGGGGAGAGGTTGGACAATTTAGTTGAGAAGGGTTCTAAATAGGCCATTTCTTTTGTGCGCCAATCTCTTATCTATATACGTGTTAATAGTCATTTATCATCATTTTTTTGGGGTGCCAAATTGTCATTTGCACTGATAGCTTGTAATTACTTTATAAAGCACGAGGTTGTTATGGAAATCAATGTTTACATAAACAGTTTCTTTAATTTTGGAAGGAATTCATGTTAATGGTGTGTGGATAAATATTATTCCTTAGTAGAAATGTGCTGATTTATTTTTGTTTTTCTATTTTCTGTATCACATGCAGAATAATATAGATCTCTAGTGATGCTCTCAAATATCTTTACAAGTCCTTTGCGTCAGAATATATATCCCATTGTTTAAATTGAAGATTCTTTTGACCAAGATGGCCGTGAGCTACTAGGAACCTAAAATGTAATAGTTCTGATTAAGATAATCATTTTTTTACGATCGCAATGGTAATTTTAGATATCTGAATCGATTCCCTTTAATTGAAAATAGGTGACTTAGTGGGAAGTGGAGAGACTTGCAAGCAAGACCTGAGGATTTGGCCTCAGCATGTGGACACTGGACGTTATTTGCATATTCTTGATAAGAAATACTCAAGGATATAAATGTTAGTTCATTTGGAGTATAAGAGGCATTGACAAAAGTGGCTAAGATGGTCTCCATTCAAGTAAGATGAAATTTTGGTTTTTATGTGTTCTGCTGATTTAGGTAAATTAATCTTGTAATTTCTGTACTGAGCTTCAGTTGTATTTGTACCCTTCTTTTTTGGGGGCCTATACTGTGTATTAAGTTGTTGGAGTGGGTCAATAACTTTGTGGATTAACCTAATGCTGAATCATATAGGTCTGTGGTGTCCAGGAAAAGCGTGCTGATAACGTGTAGTTGGCAGCAGGGGTGTACCTTCAGTTTGAGTGTGTGATGATTTTGATTATTGGAAGTGGTTCTTTCGTTGCAGGAGGCATAAATGATTCATTTTTCTTTGTAAAATGCTCTACAAAAGGAGGGAAGGGAATATAGGATGTGGAAAATGTCATGTGTAGCCAGCCCCATGGCCTCTGGATATCCTTGATGGACAACAGAAACGACCCATTCTTGCCTGAGATTAGTGAACATCCTACAAGCTCTACATTTGAAAGTTTAGTACCTTCAATCTGAGAGTATTTCAATGATACCCACCATTGGCATCTTCTACTATTATCTCCTCTACTATTTCACCATCACTTAAAACCTCTTTTGTTACTTGTCAAACCCATTGCTACCTTTCCACCTCATGCCTTTTATTTTCACTTTTCTAGCTCTCTTAGTTATCACATCTCTTCTTTTTCTAGTCTTGATGGCCTGCAGCATCGCAAATAGAGTCTTCATTTGTCCAATCGTTTCCCAAGTCCAGATCTGAAACCTAATGAATCTAAGGGCTATTTTATTAAGCACATTTTTGTTTCGAGTTGACTGGTGTTGAGTATGATTTCTTTAAGTTTGCTCATGATTCTAGAATTGAGGGAGGTTATAATCTGATTTGTACTCTTAAGCATATTCACAGTTCTACTCATGAAATCCTCCTCTCTTGCGACTTGTCACCAGATTTAACTATACATGAGCATAATCACTTGAATTGCATGTTGTTCCTCCTGGACTTGAGGATGATATCAAGTGCTTGTCACTTGATAGCTCACTTGCCACTTCTCAGAGCTTTCATTTTAGATTTTTATTTTCTGACTCATGTAGCTTTAGTATTTCTTCATTTTCTAGCCATGATGCGCCTGGAAAGGAGTTTCTCTATGTTCTTTGGCAGAAAAGGCATTCGAAGTTGCACTTTCTCACTTGATTGACATTTTTGTATTTGTCTCTCCGCTGGTATTGTTGAAATTGCATAGCTATTGATTTAAACTTGTACTCTGTCACATTCAGCTTGGTCGTGAATGGACAAATCTAATGCTAACTAGTAAGAAAATGCTTATTTTAAACTGAATAACAATTGTTCTCAAGAGGCTAAACTTGACCTAATGAGTTCTTAAGTGCATTTGACTGACATTCTATTTTGTTCCGTTTGTACCTGTTACTGAAATCCCAGGTTCAACATCTACGTTCAACATCTACTTGCTCTTCCTTGTTTTCTTAATATGGATTTGACTCTTGAGTTGTTTTTCTAAATTTGACTTGGCACCTTGAACTTTTTATTTTCATTCTATTTTATTTAGTTGTTTTATTCGATCTTTTTATTTTCATTCTATTTTATCCTTTCTCATTCGTATTATATTACTTTGGAATTATATTAATTGCTTCTCTCTTTTATCTATAACTTTATATGACTTAATGAGGTTGCCTAATATGTTTGTGTTGTTTAAATTATTTAACTTAGTTTCATGCTTTTTATTTGTTCCTCATATTGATTTTCTTATTCTATTTCTTGTACCACACTGAGTTGCTGAATTTTATTTGTATTATTTAAATTATTTGAGTTGTATGAGCTATTTTGTTTACATTTGATTTTGTATTTGCTGATTTTTCTTATTTTCTTACATTTGTATCCGTTTATTTCTCTTTTATCCATGACTCTCTTCTCACGTGTTTCTTTTTTTTTTTTTCTTTTCTTCTTCTTTTCGCCAGCTTTCTTCTCATGTGTACCTATTTAAATTATTTGATTTTGATTTGCTATTTTTTTGTCATATTTGACTTAAATTATTTCTTACTATTTGTTGTCACGTTTGTAGTATTTAAATTGTTTGATATTAAGTTATGTATTATTTAGTAGTTAATAGATATTTATGATTTATAATTATTACTAACTTTATAATTTAATGGACTTATTTAATGGACTTTCGAGTAATTTATTTATCATATTTATCTATCTATTTATTATTTAGTTGTTTCTATTCGATCTTTTTATTTTCATTCTAATTTATCCTTTGTCATTCGTATTATATTAATTTGGAATTATATTAATTGCTTCTCTCTTTTATGTATAACTTTATATGACTTAATGAGGTTGCCTAATATGTTTGTGTTGTTTAAATTATTTAACTTAGTATCATGCTAATTATTTGTTCCAGATATTGATTTTCTTATTCTATTTCTTTACCACACTAATCGAGTTGTGAATTTTATTTAAATTATTTGAGTTTTATTTATATTATTTAAATTATTTGAGTTGTTGAGCTATTTTGTTTACATTTGATTTTGTATTTGCTGATTTTTCTTATTTTCTTACATTTGTATTCTGTTTGTTCCTCTTTTATCCATGACTCTCTTCTCACGTGTTTCTTTTCTTTTCATTCTTCTTTTTTATTTGATTTTCTTCTCATGTGTAGCTATTTAAATTATTTGATTTTGATTTGCTATTTTTTGTCATATTTGACTTAAATTATTTCTTACTATTTGTTGTCAGTCACGTTTGTAGTATTTAAATTGTTTGATATTAAGTTATGTATTATTTAGTAGTTAATAGATATTTATGATTTATAATTATTAACTTTATAATTTAATGGACTTATTTATGACTTTGAGTAATTTATTTATCATATTTATCTATCTATTTATTATTTAGTTGTTTTCGTTGATCTTTTTATTTTCATTCTATTTTATCCTTTCTCATTCGTATTATATTACTTTGGAATTATATTAATTGCTTCTCTCTTTTATCTATAACTTTATATGACTTAATGAGGTTGCCTAATATGTTTGTGTTGTTTAAATTATTTAACTTAGTTTCATGCTTTTTATTTGTTCCTCGATATTTATTTTCTTATTCTATTTCTTGTACCACAATCGAGTTGAATTTTATTTAAATTTTATTTGTATTATTTAAATTATTTGAGTTGTTTGAGCTATTTTGTTTACATTTGATTTTGTATTTGCTTGATTTTTCTTATTTTCTTACATTTGTATTGTTTGTTTTTCTCTTTCTATTTGTTATCTTTTCATTTCTTCTCTCTTCTCATTTGTGTTTTCTATTTTTTTTTTCTTTTTTTCTCCAGCTTTCTTCTCATGTGTAGCTATTTAAATTATTTGATTTTGATTTGCTATTTTTTTGTCATATTTGACTTAAATTATTTCTTACTATTTGTTGTCACGTTTGTAGTATTTAAATTGTTTGATATTAAGTTATGTATTATTTAGTAGTTAATAGATATTTATGATTTATAATTATTACCTAACTTTATAATTTAATGGACTTATTTAATGGACTTTCGAGTAATTTATTTATCATATTTATCTATCTATTTATTATTTAGTTGTTTTAATTGATCTTTTTATTTTCATTCTATTTTATCCTTTCTCATTCGCATTATATTACTTTGGAATTATATTAATTGCTTCTCTCTTTTATCTATAACTTTATATGACTTAATGAGGTTGCCTAATATGTTTGTGTTGTTTAAATTATTTAACTTAGTTTCATGCTTTTTATTTGTTCACGATATTGATTTTCTTATTCTATTTCTTGTACCACATCGAGTTGTCGAATTTTATTTGTATTATTTAAATTATTTGAGTTGTTTGAGCTATTTTGTTTACATTTGATTTTGTATTTGCTGATTTTTCTTATTTTCTTACATTTATATTCGTTTGTTCCCTCTTTTGTATTCTATTTGTTCTTTCTTTTATCCATGACTCTCTCACGTGTTTCTCTTTCTTTCATTCTTCCTTTTTACAGCTTTCTTCTCATGTGTAGCTATTTAAATTATTTGATTTTGATTGGCTATTTTTATGTCATATTTGACTTAAATTATTTCTTACTATTTGTTGTCACGTTTGTAGTATTTAAATTGTTTGATATTAAGTTATGTATTATTTAGTAGTTAATAGATATTTATGATTTATAATTATTACCTAACTTTATAATTTAATGGACTTATTTATTGGACTTTTCGAGTAATTTATTTATCATATTTATCTATCTATTTATTATTTAGTTGTTTTGTTGATCTTTTTATTTTCATTCTATTTTATCCTTTCTCATTCGCATTATATTACTTTGGAATTATATTAATTGCTTCTCTCTTTTATCTATAACTTTATATGACTTAATGAGGTTGCCTAATATGTTTGTGTTGTTTAAATTATTTAACTTAGTTTCATGCTTTTTATTTGTTCCTCATATTGATTTTCTTATCCTATTTCTTGTTCCACACTAGGTTGCTGAATTTTATTTGTATTATTTAAATTATTTGAGTTGTTTGAGCTATTTTGTTTACATTTGATTTTGTATTTGCTGATTTTTCTTATTTTCTTACATTTGTATTCTATTTGTTCTCTCTTTTATCCATGACTCTCTTCTCACGTGTTTCTCTTTTTTTTTTTTTTCTTTTTTTCCAGCTTTCTTCTCATGTGTAGCTATTTAAATTATTTGATTTTGATTTGCTATTTTTTTGTCATATTTGACTTAAATTATTTCTTACTATTTGTTGTCACGTTTGTAGTATTTAAATTGTTTGATATTAAGTTATGTATTATTTAGTAGTTAATAGATATTTATGATTTATAATTATTACCTAACTTTATAATTTAATGGACTTATTTAATGGACGTTCGAGTAATTTATTTATCATATTTATCTATCTATTTATTATTTAGTTGTTTCTGTTCGATCTTTTTATTTTCATTCTATTTTATCCTTTCTCATTCGCATTATATTACTTTGGAATTAGATTAATTGCTTCTCTCTTTTATCTATAACTTTATATGACTTAATGAGGTTGCCTAATATGTTTGTGTTGTTTAAATTATTTAACTTAGTTTCATGCTTTTTATTTGTTCCTCATATTGATTTTCTTATCTATTTCTTGTACCACATCGAGTTGCGAATTTTATTTGTATTATTTAAATTATTTGAGTTGTTTGAGCTATTTTGTTTACATTTGATTTTGTATTTGCTGATTTTTCTTATTTTCTTACATTTGTATTCTATTTGTTCCCTCTTTTGTATTCTATTTGTTTTCTTTTATCCATGACTTCTCACGTTTTTTCTCTTTCTTTCATTCTTCCTTTTTGGCCAGTTTCTTCTCATGTGTAGCTATTTAAATTATTTGATTTTGATTGGCTATTTTTATGTCATATTTGACTTAAATTATTTCTTACTATTTGTTGTCACGTTTGTAGTATTTAAATTGTTTGATATTAAGTTATGTATTATTTAGTAGTTAATAGATATTTATGATTTATAATTATTACCTAACTTTATAATTTAATGGACTTATTTATTGGACTTTCGAGTAATTTATTTATCATATTTATCTATCTATTGATTATTTAGTTGTTTTGTTCGATCTTTTTATTTTCATTCTATTTTATCCTTTCTCATTCGTATTATATTACTTTGGAATTACATTAATTGCTTCTCTCTTTTTATCTATAACTTTATATGACTTAATGAGGTTGCCTAATATGTTTGTGTTGTTTAAATTATTTAACTTAGTTTCATGCTTTTTATTTGTTCCTCATATTGATTTTCTTATTCTATTTTCTTGTTCCACACTAGGTTGCTGAATTTTATTTGTATTATTTAAATTATTTGAGTTGTTTGAGCTATTTTGTTTACATTTGATTTTGTATTTGCTGATTTTTCTTATTTTCTTACATTTATTACATTTGTTTGTTCCCTCTTTTGTATTCTATTTGTTTTCTCTTTTATCCATGACTCTTCTCACGTGTTTCTCTTTCTTTCATTCTTCCTTTTTCGCAGCTTTCTTCTCATGTGTAGCTATTTAAATTATTTGATTTTGATTGGCTATTTTTATGTCATATTTGACTTAAATTATTTCTTACTATTTGTTGTCACGTTTGTAGTATTTAAATTGTTTGATATTAAGTTATGTATTATTTAGTAGTTAATAGATATTTATGATTTATAATTATTACCTAACTTTATAATTTAATGGACTTATTTATTGGACTTTTCGAGTAATTTATTTATCATATTTATCTATCTATTTATTATTTAGTTTTTTTCGTTCGATCTTTTTATTTTCATTCTATTTTATCCTTTCTCATTCGCATTATATTACTTTGGAATTATATTAATTGCTTCTCTCTTTTATCTATAACTTTATATGACTTAATGAGGTTGCCTAATATGTTTGTGTTGTTTAAATTATTTAACTTAGTTTCATGCTTTTTATTTGTTCCTCGATATTGATTTTCTTATTCTATTTCTTGTACCACAATCGAGTTGTCGAATTTTATTTGTATTATTTAAATTATTTGAGTTGTTTGAGCTATTTTGTTTACATTTGATTTTGTATTTGCTGATTTTTCTTATTTTCTTACATTTGTATCCTATTTGTTCTCTCTTTTATCCATGACTCTCTCACGTGTTTCTCTTTCTTTCATTCTTTCTTTTTCGCCAGTTTCTTCTCATGTGTAGCTATTTAAATTATTTGATGTTGATTGGCTATTTTTATGTCATATTTGACTTAAATTATTTCTTACTATTTGTTGTCACGTTTGTAGTATTTAAATTGTTTGATATTAAGTTATGTATTATTTAGTAGTTAATAGATATTTATGATTTATAATTATTACCTAACTTTATAATTTAATGGACTTATTTAATGGACGTTTCGAGTAATTTATTTATCATATTTATCTATCTATTTATTATTTAGTTGTTTTCGTTCGATCTTTTTATTTTCATTCTATTTTATCCTTTCTCATTCGTATTATATTACTTTGGAATTAGATTAATTGCTTCTCTCTTTTATCTATAACTTTATATGACTTAATGAGGTTGCCTAATATGTTTGTGTTGTTTAAATTATTTAACTTAGTTTCATGCTTTTTATTTGTTCCTCATATTGATTTTCTTATTCTATTTCTTGTTCCACATTGAGTTGTCGAATTTTATTTGTATTATTTAAATTATTTGAGTTGTTTGAGCTATTTTGTTTACATTTGATTTTGTATTTGCTGATTTTTCTTATTTTCTTACATTTGTATTGTTTTTGTTCCCTCTTTTGTATTCTATTTGTTCTTTCTTTTATCCATGACTCTCTCACGTGTTTCTCTTTCTTTCATTCTTCCTTTTTGGCCAGTTTCTTCTCATGTGTAGCTATTTAAATTATTTGATTTTGATTGGCTATTTTTATGTCATATTTGACTTAAATTATTTCTTACTATTTGTTGTCACGTTTGTAGTATTTAAATTGTTTGATATTAAGTTATGTATTATTTAGTAGTTAATAGATATTTATGATTTATAATTATTACCTAACTTTATAATTTAATGGACTTATTTATTGGAATTTCGAGTAATTTATTTATCATATTTATCTATCTATTGATTATTTAGTTGTTTTAATTCGATCTTTTTATTTTCATTCTATTTTATCCTTTCTCATTCGTATTATATTACTTTGGAATTATATTAATTGCTTCTCTCTTTTATCTATAACTTTATATGACTTAATGAGGTTGCCTAATATGTTTGTGTTGTTTAAATTATTTAACTTAGTTTCATGCTTTTTATTTGTTCCTCATATTGATTTTCTTATCCTATTTCTTGTTCCACACTGAGTTGCTGAATTTTATTTGTATTATTTAAATTATTTGAGTTGTTTGAGCTATTTTGTTTACATTTGATTTTGTATTTGCTGATTTTTCTTATTTTCTTACATTTGTATTCTTTTGTATTCTATTTGTTCTTTTATCCATGACTCTCTTCTCACGTGTTTCTCTTTCTTTCATTCTTCCTTTTTTGCCAGTTTCTTCTCATGTGTAGCTATTTAAATTATTTGATTTTGATTGGCTATTTTTATGTCATATTTGACTTAAATTATTTCTTACTATTTGTTGTCACGTTTGTAGTATTTAAATTGTTTGATATTAAGTTATGTATTATTTAGTAGTTAATAGATATTTATGATTTATAATTATTACCTAACTTTATAATTTAATGGACTTATTTAATGGACGTTCGAGTAATTTATTTATCATATTTATCTATCTATTTATTATTTAGTTGTTTCTCGTTTCGATCTTTTTATTTTCATTCTATTTTATCCTTTCTCATTCGCATTATATTACTTTGGAATTATATTAATTGCTTCTCTCTTTTATCTATAACTTTATATGACTTAATGAGGTTGCCTAATATGTTTGTGTTGTTTAAATTATTTAATTTTGTTTCATGCTTTTTATTTGTTCCTGATATTTATTTTCTTATTCTATTTCTTGTACCACACTGAGTTGCCGAATTTTATTTGTATTATTTAAATTATTTGAGTTGTTTGAGCTATTTTGTTTACATTTGATTTTGTATTTGCTGATTTTTCTTATTTTCTTACATTTTATTCTGTTTGTTCCCTCTTTTATATTCTATTTGTTCTCTCTTTTATCCATGACTCTCTCACGTGTTTCTCTTTCTTTCATTCTTCCTTTTTGGCAGTTTCTTCTCATGTGTAGCTATTTAAATTATTTGATGTTGATTGGCTATTTTTATGTCATATTTGACTTAAATTATTTCTTACTATTTGTTGTCACGTTTGTAGTATTTAAATTGTTTGATATTAAGTTATGTATTATTTAGTAGTTAATAGATATTTATGATTTATAATTATTACCTAACTTTATAATTTAATGGACTTATTTATTGGAGTTTCGAGTAATTTATTTATCATATTTATCTATCTATTTATTATTTAGTTGTTTCTGTTGATCTTTTTATTTTCATTCTATTTTATCCTTTCTCATTCGCATTATATTACTTTGGAATTAGATTAATTGCTTCTCTCTTTTATCTATAACTTTATATGACTTAATGAGGTTGCCTAGTATGTTTGTGTTGTTTAAATTATTTAACTTAGTTTCATGCTTTTTATTTGTTCCTCATATTGATTTTCTTATTCTATTTCTTGTACCACAATCTGAGTTGTCTGAATTTTATTTGTATTATTTAAATTATTTGAGTTGTTTGAGCTATTTTGTTTACATTTGATTTTGTATTTGCTGATTTTTTCTTATTTTCTTACATTTTATTCTATTTGTTCCCTCTTTTGTATTCTATTTGTTCTTTCTTTTATCCATGACTCTTCTCACGTGTTTCTCTTTCTTTCATTCTTCCTTTTTGGCCAGTTTCTTCTCATGTGTAGCTATTTAAATTATTTGATGTTGATTGGCTATTTTTATGTCATATTTGACTTAAATTATTTCTTACTATTTGTTGTCACGTTTGTAGTATTTAAATTGTTTGATATTAGGCTATGTATTATTTAGTAGTTAATAGATATTTATGATTTATAATTATTACCTAACTTTATAATTTAATGGACTTATTTAATGGACGTTCGAGTAATTTATTTATCATATTTATCTATCTATTTATTATTTAGTTGTTTTTAAATTGATCTTTTTATTTTCATTCTATTTTATCCTTTCTCATTCGCATTATATTACTTTGGAATTAGATTAATTGCTTCTCTCTTTTATCTATAACTTTATATGACTTAATGAGGTTGCCTAGTATGTTTGTGTTGTTTAAATTATTTAACTTAGTTTCATGCTTTTTATTTGTTCCTCATATTGATTTTCTTATCCTATTTCTTTTACCACACCGAGTTGTCGAATTTTATTTGTATTATTTAAATTATTTGAGTTGTTTGAGCTATTTTGTTTACATTTGATTTTGTATTTGCTGATTTTTCTTATTTTCTTACATTTGTATCCTATTTGTTCTCTCTTTTATCCTATTTGACTCTCTTTTCACGTGTTTCTCTTTCTTCCATTCTTCTTTTTCGCCAGCTTTCTTCTCATGTGTAGCTATTTAAATTATTTGATGTTGATTGGCTATTTTTATGTCATATTTGACTTAAATTATTTCTTACTATTTGTTGTCACGTTTGTAGTATTTAAATTGTTTGATATTAAGTTATGTATTATTTAGTAGTTAATAGATATTTATGATTTATAATTATTACCTAACTTTATAATTTAATGGACTTATTTAATGGACGTTCGAGTAATTTATTTATCATATTTATCTATCTATTTATTATTTAGTTTTTAAATTCGATCTTTTTATTTTCATTCTATTTTATCCATTCTCATTCGCATTATATTACTTTGGAATTAGATTAATTGCTTCTCTCTTTTATCTATAACTTTATATGACTTAATGAGGTTGCCTAGTATGTTTGTGTTGTTTAAATTATTTAACTTAGTTTCATGCTTTTTATTTGTTCCTCGATATTGATTTTCTTATTCTATTTCTTGTACCACACCGAGTTGTCGAAGTTTTATTTGTATTATTTAAATTATTTGAGTTGTTTGAGCTATTTTGTTTACATTTGATTTTGTATTTGCTGATTTTTCTTATTTTCTTACATTTGTATTCTTTTGTTCCCTCTTTTGTATTCTATTTGTTTCTCTTTTATCCATGACTCTCTTCTCACGTGTTTCTCTTTCTTTCATTCTTCCTTTTTGGCCGCTTTCTTCTCATGTGTAGCTATTTAAATTATTTGATGTTGATTGGCTATTTTTATGTCATATTTGACTTAAATTATTTCTTACTATTTGTTGTCACGTTTGTAGTATTTAAATTGTTTGATATTAAGTTATGTATTATTTAGTAGTTAATAGATATTTATGATTTATAATTATTACCTAACTTTATAATTTAATGGACTTATTTAATGGACGTTCGAGTAATTTATTTATCATATTTATCTATCTATTTATTATTTAGTTGTTTCGTTCGATCTTTTTATTTTCATTCTATTTTATCCTTTCTCATTCGCATTATATTACTTTGGAATTAGATTAATTGCTTCTCTCTTTTATCTATAACTTTATATGACTTAATGAGGTTGCCTAGTATGTTTGTGTTGTTTAAATTATTTAACTTAGTTTCATGCTTTTTATTTGTTCCTCGATATTGATTTTCTTATCTATTTCTTGTACCACCTTTGAGTTGCTGAATTTTATTTGTATTATTTAAATTATTTGAGTTGTTTGAGCTATTTTTTTTACATTTGATTTTGTATTTGCTGATTTTTCTTATTTTCTTACATTTGTATTCGTTTGTTCCCTCTTTTGTATTCTATTTGTTCTCTCTTTTATCCATGACTCTCTCACGTGTTTCTCTTTCTTTCATTCTTCCTTTTTGGCCAGTTTCTTCTCATGTGTAGCTATTTAAATTATTTGATTTTGATTGGCTATTTTTATGTCATATTTGACTTAAATTATTTCTTACTATTTGTTGTCACGTTTGTAGTATTTAAATTGTTTGATATTAAGTTATGTATTATTTAGTAGTTAATAGATATTTATGATTTATAATTATTACCTAACTTTATAATTTAATGGACTTATTTAATGGACTTTCGAGTAATTTATTTATCATATTTATCTATCTATTTATTATTTAGTTGTTTTTCGTTGATCTTTTTATTTTCATTCTATTTTATCCTTTCTCATTCGCATTATATTACTTTGGAATTAGATTAATTGCTTCTCTCTTTTATCTATAACTTTATATGACTTAATGAGGTTGCCTAGTATGTTTGTGTTGTTTAAATTATTTAACTTAGTTTCATGCTTTTTATTTGTTCCGATATTGATTTTCTTATTCTATTTCTTGTACCACACTGAGTTGCTGAATTTTATTTGTATTATTTAAATTATTTGAGTTGTTTGAGCTATTTTTTTTACATTTGATTTTGTATTTGCTGATTTTTCTTATTTTCTTACATTTGTATTCTGTTTGTTCCCCTCTTTTGTATTTATTTTTTCTCTTTTATCCATGACTCTCTCACGTGTTTCTCTTTCTTTCATTCTTCCTTTTTGGCCAGTTTCTTCTCATGTGTAGCTATTTAAATTATTTGATGTTGATTGGCTATTTTTATGTCATATTTGACTTAAATTATTTCTTACTATTTGTTGTCACGTTTGTAGTATTTAAATTGTTTGATATTACGTTATGTATTATTTAGTAGTTAATAGATATTTATGATTTATAATTATTACCTAACTTTATAATTTAATGGACTTATTTAATGGACGTTCGAGTAATTTATTTATCATATTTATCTATCTATTTATTATTTAGTTGTTTTCGCTTGATCTTTTTATTTTCATTCTATTTTATCCTTTCTCATTCGCATTATATTACTTTGGAATTAGATTAATTGCTTCTCTCTTTTATCTATAACTTTATATGACTTAATGAGGTTGCCTAGTATGTTTGTGTTGTTTAAATTATTTAACTTAGTTTCATGCTTTTTATTTGTTCCTCATATTGATTTTCTTATTCTATTTCTTTTACCACACCGAGTTGTGAATTTTATTTGTATTATTTAAATTATTTGAGTTGTTTGAGCTATTTTGTTTACATTTGATTTTGTATTTGCTGATTTTTCTTATTTTCTTACATTTGTATTATGTTTGTTCCCTCTTTTGTATTCTATTTGTTCTCTCTTTTATCCATGACTCTCTCACGTTTTTCTCTTTCTTTCATTCTTCCTTTTTGGCCAGTTTCTTCTCATGTGTAGCTATTTAAATTATTTGATTTTGATTGGCTATTTTTATGTCATATTTGACTTAAATTATTTCTTACTATTTGTTGTCACGTTTGTAGTATTTAAATTGTTTGATATTAAGTTATGTATTATTTAGTAGTTAATAGATATTTATGATTTATAATTATTACCTAACTTTATAATTTAATGGACTTATTTAATGGACGTTCGAGTAATTTATTTATCATATTTATCTATCTATTTATTATTTAGTTGTTTCTGTTCGATCTTTTTATTTTCATTCTATTTTATCCTTTCTCATTCGCATTATATTACTTTGGAATTAGATTAATTGCTTCTCTCTTTTATCTATAACTTTATATGACTTAATGAGGTTGCCTAGTATGTTTGTGTTGTTTAAATTATTTAACTTAGTTTCATGCTTTTTATTTGTTCCTCATATTGATTTTCTTATTCTATTTCTTGTACCACACTGAGTTGTCGAGTTTTATTTGTATTATTTAAATTATTTGAGTTGTTTGAGCTATTTTGTTTACATTTGATTTTGTATTTGCTGGTTTTTCTTATTTTCTTACATTTGTATTCTGTTTGTTCCCTCTTTTGTATTCTATTTGTTCTCTCTTTTATCCATGACTCTCTTCTCACGTGTTTCTCTTTCTTTCATTCTTCCTTTTTGGCCAGTTTCTTCTCATGTGTAGCTATTTAAATTATTTGATTTTGATTGGCTATTTTTATGTCATATTTGACTTAAATTATTTCTTACTATTTGTTGTCACGTTTGTAGTATTTAAATTGTTTGATATTAAGTTATGTATTATTTAGTAGTTAATAGATATTTATGATTTATAATTATTACCTAACTTTATAATTTAATGGACTTATTTAATGGACGTTCGAGTAATTTATTTATCATATTTATCTATCTATTTATTATTTAGTTGTTTAATTCGATCTTTTTATTTTCATTCTATTTTATCCTTTCTCATTCGCATTATATTACTTTGGAATTAGATTAATTGCTTCTCTCTTTTATCTATAACTTTATATGACTTAATGAGGTTGCCTAGTATGTTTGTGTTGTTTAAATTATTTAACTTAGTTTCATGCTTTTTATTTGTTCCTCATATTGATTTTCTTATTCTATTTCTTGTACCACATCGAGTTGTCGAATTTTATTTGTATTATTTAAATTATTTGAGTTGTTTGAGCTATTTTGTTTACATTTGATTTTGTATTTGCTGATTTTTCTTATTTTCTTACATTTATATCTGTTTGTTCCCTCTTTTGTATTCTATTTGTTCTCTCTTTTATCCATGACTCTCTCACGTGTTTCTCTTTCTTTCATTCTTCCTTTTTGGCCAGTTTCTTCTCATGTGTAGCTATTTAAATTATTTGATTTTGATTGGCTATTTTTATGTCATATTTGACTTAAATTATTTCTTACTATTTGTTGTCACGTTTGTAGTATTTAAATTGTTTGATATTAAGTTATGTATTATTTAGTAGTTAATAGATATTTATGATTTATAATTATTACCTAACTTTATAATTTAATGGACTTATTTAATGGACTTTCGAGTAATTTATTTATCATATTTATCTATCTATTTATTATTTAGTTGTTTTCGTTCGATCTTTTTATTTTTCATTCTATTTTATCCTTTCTCATTCGCATTATATTACTTTGGAATTAGATTAATTGCTTCTCTCTTTTATCTATAACTTTATATGACTTAATGAGGTTGCCTAGTATGTTTGTGTTGTTTAAATTATTTAACTTAGTTTCATGCTTTTTATTTGTTCCTGATATTGATTTTCTTATTCTATTTCTTGTACCACACTGAGTTGCTGAATTTTATTTGTATTATTTAAATTATTTGAGTTGTTTGAGCTATTTTGTTTACATTTGATTTTGTATTTGCTGATTTTTCTTATTTTCTTACATTTGTATTCTGTTTGTTCCCTCTTTTGTATTCTATTTGTTCTCTCTTTTATCCATGACTCTCTCACGTGTTTCTCTTTCTTTCATTCTTCCTTTTTGGCCAGTTTCTTCTCATGTGTAGCTATTTAAATTATTTGATTTTGATTGGCTATTTTTATGTCATATTTGACTTAAATTATTTCTTACTATTTGTTGTCACGTTTGTAGTATTTAAATTGTTTGATATTAAGTTATGTATTATTTAGTAGTTAATAGATATTTATGATTTATAATTATTACCTAACTTTATAATTTAATGGACTTATTTAATGGACGTTCGAGTAATTTATTTATCATATTTATCTATCTATTTATTATTTAGTTGTTTTAATTCGATCTTTTTATTTTCATTCTATTTTATCCTTTCTCATTCGCATTATATTACTTTGGAATTAGATTAATTGCTTCTCTCTTTTATCTATAACTTTATATGACTTAATGAGGTTGCCTAGTATGTTTGTGTTGTTTAAATTATTTAACTTAGTTTCATGCTTTTTATTTGTTCCTCATATTGATTTTCTTATTCTATTTCTTGTACCACACTTTGAGTTGTCGAATTTTATTTGTATTATTTAAATTATTTGAGTTGTTTGAGCTATTTTGTTTACATTTGATTTTGTATTTCTTGATTTTTCTTATTTTCTTACATTTGTATTCTTTTTTGTTCCCTCTTTTGTATTCTATTTGTTCTCTCTTTTATCCATGACTCTCTCACGTGTTTCTCTTTCTTTCATTCTTCCTTTTTGGCCAGTTTCTTCTCATGTGTAGCTATTTAAATTATTTGATTTTGATTGGCTATTTTTATGTCATATTTGACTTAAATTATTTCTTACTATTTGTTGTCACGTTTGTAGTATTTAAATTGTTTGATATTAAGTTATGTATTATTTAGTAGTTAATAGATATTTATGATTTATAATTATTACCTAACTTTATAATTTAATGGACTTATTTAATGGACTTTCGAGTAATTTATTTATCATATTTATCTATCTATTTATTATTTAGTTGTTTCATTCGATCTTTTTATTTTCATTCTATTTTATCCTTTCTCATTCGCATTATATTACTTTGGAATTAGATTAATTGCTTCTCTCTTTTATCTATAACTTTATATGACTTAATGAGGTTGCCTAGTATGTTTGTGTTGTTTAAATTATTTAACTTAGTTTCATGCTTTTTATTTGTTCCTCATATTGATTTTCTTATTCTATTTCTTGTACCCACCGAGTTGTCGAATTTTATTTGTATTATTTAAATTATTTGAGTTGTTTGAGCTATTTTGTTTACATTTGATTTTGTATTTTTGCTGATTTTTCTTATTTTCTTACATTTGTATCTATTTGTTCCCTCTTTTGTATTCTATTTGTTCTCTCTTTTATCCATGACTCTCTCACGTGTTTCTCTTTCTTTCATTCTTCCTTTTTGGCCAGTTTCTTCTCATGTGTAGCTATTTAAATTATTTGATTTTGATTGGCTATTTTTATGTCATATTTGACTTAAATTATTTCTTACTATTTGTTGTCACGTTTGTAGTATTTAAATTGTTTGATATTAAGTTATGTATTATTTAGTAGTTAATAGATATTTATGATTTATAATTATTACCTAACTTTATAATTTAATGGACTTATTTAATGGACTTTCGAGTAATTTATTTATCATATTTATCTATCTATTTATTATTTAGTTGTTTTGTTCGATCTTTTTATTTTCATTCTATTTTATCCTTTCTCATTCGCATTATATTACTTTGGAATTTAGATTAATTGCTTCTCTCTTTTATCTATAACTTTATATGACTTAATGAGGTTGCCTAGTATGTTTGTGTTGTTTAAATTATTTAACTTAGTTTCATGCTTTTTATTTGTTCCTCATATTGATTTTCTTATCCTATTTCTTGTACCACACTGAGTTGCTGAATTTTGTTTGTATTATTTAAATTATTTGAGTTGTTTGAGCTATTTTGTTTACATTTGATTTTGTATTTGCTGATTTTTCTTATTTTCTTACATTTGTATTCTATTTGTTCCCTCTTTTGTATCTATTTGTTCTCTCTTTTATCCATGACTCTCTCACGTGTTTCTCTTTCTTTCATTCTTCCTTTTTGGCCAGTTTCTTCTCATGTGTAGCTATTTAAATTATTTGATTTTGATTGGCTATTTTTATGTCATATTTGACTTAAATTATTTCTTACTATTTGTTGTCACGTTTGTAGTATTTAAATTGTTTGATATTAAGTTATGTCTTATTTAGTAGTTAATAGATATTTATGATTTATAATTATTACCTAACTTTATAATTTAATGGACTTATTTAATGGACGTTCGAGTAATTTATTTATCATATTTATCTATCTATTTATTATTTAGTTGTTTAATTCGATCTTTTTATTTTCATTCTATTTTATCCTTTCTCATTCGTATTATATTACTTTGGAATTAGATTAATTGCTTCTCTCTTTTATCTATAACTTTATATGACTTAATGAGGTTGCCTAATATGTTTGTGTTGTTTAAATTATTTAACTTAGTTTCATGCTTTTTATTTGTTCCTCATATTGATTTTCTTATTCTATTTCTTGTACCACTTTGAGTTGTCGATAATTTTATTTGTATTATTTAAATTATTTGAGTTGTTTGAGCTATTTTGTTTACATTTGATTTTGTATTTATTTGGTTTTTCTTATTTTCTTACATTTGTATTGCTATTTTGTTCCCTCTTTTGTATTCTATTTGTTCTCTCTTTTTATCCATGACTCTCTCACGTGTTTCTCTTTCTTTCATTCTTCCTTTTTGGCCAGTTTCTTCTCATGTGTAGCTATTTAAATTATTTGATTTTGATTGGCTATTTTTATGTCATATTTGACTTAAATTATTTCTTACTATTTGTTGTCACGTTTGTAGTATTTAAATTGTTTGATATTAAGTTATGTCTTATTTAGTAGTTAATAGATATTTATGATTTATAATTATTACCTAACTTTATAATTTAATGGACTTATTTAATGGACGTTCGAGTAATTTATTTATCATATTTATCTATCTATTTATTATTGAGTTCGATCTTTTTATTTTCATTCTATTTTATCCTTTCTCATTCGTACTATATTACTTTGGAATTAGATTAATTGCTTCTCTCTTTTATCTATAACTTTATATGACTTAATGAGGTTGCCTAGTATGTTTGTGTTGTTTAAATTATTTAACTTAGTTTCATGCTTTTTATTTGTTCCTCATATTGATTTTCTTATTCTATTTCTTGTACCACACCGAGTTTGAATTTTATTTGTATTATTTAAATTATTTGAGTTGTTTGAGCTATTTTGTTTACATTTGATTTTGTATTTGCTGATTTTTCTTATTTTCTTACATTTGTATTATTTTGTTCCTCTTTTGTATTCTATTTGTTCTCTCTTTTATCCATGACTCTCTCACGTGTTTCTCTTTCTTTCATTCTTCCTTTTTGGCCGCTTTCTTCTCATGTGTAGCTATTTAAATTATTTGATTTTGATTGGCTATTTTTATGTCATATTTGACTTAAATTATTTCTTACTATTTGTTGTCACGTTTGTAGTATTTAAATTGTTTGATATTAAGTTATGTATTATTTAGTAGTTAATAGATATTTATGATTTATAATTATTACCTAACTTTATAATTTAATGGACTTATTTAATGGACGTTCGTGTAATTTATTTATCATATTTATCTATCTATTTATTATTTAGTTGTTTTACGTTCGATCTTTTTATTTTCATTCTATTTTATCCTTTCTCATTCGCATTATATTACTTTGGAATTAGATTAATTGCTTCTCTCTTTTATCTATAACTTTATATGACTTAATGAGGTTGCCTAGTATGTTTGTGTTGTTTAAATTATTTAACTTAGTTTCATGCTTTTTATTTGTTCCTCATATTGATTTTCTTATTCTATTTCTTGTACCACACCGAGTTGCTGAATTTTATTTGTATTATTTAAATTATTTGAGTTGTTTGAGCTATTTTGTTTACATTTGATTTTGTATTTGCTTTTTTTCTTATTTTCTTATATTTATATTCTTTTTCTTCCCTCTTTTGTATTCTATTTGTTCTCTCTTTTATCCATGACTCTCTCACGTGTTTCTCTTTCTTTCATTCTTCCTTTTTGACCAGTTTCTTCTCATGTGTAGCTATTTAAATTATTTGATTTTGATTGGCTATTTTTATGTCATATTTGACTTAAATTATTTCTTACTATTTGTTGTCACGTTTGTAGTATTTAAATTGTTTGATATTAAGTTATGTCTTATTTAGTAGTTAATAGATATTTATGATTTATAATTATTACCTAACTTTATAATTTAATGGACTTATTTAATGGACGTTCGAGTAATTTATTTATCATATTTATCTATCTATTTATTATTTAGTTGTTTTCATTGATCTTTTTATTTTCATTCTATTTTATCCTTTCTCATTCGCATTATATTACTTTGGAATTTGATTAATTGCTTCTCTCTTTTATCTATAACTTTATATGACTTAATGAGGTTGCCTAGTATGTTTGTGTTGTTTAAATTATTTAACTTAGTTTCATGCTTTTTATTTGTTCCTCATATTGATTTTCTTATTCTATTTCTTGTACCACACTGAGTTGTCGAGTTTTATTTGTATTATTTAAATTATTTGAGTTGTTTGAGCTATTTTGTTTTTACATTTGATTTTGTATTTGCTGATTTTTCTTATTTTCTTATATTTTATATTCTTTTTGTTCCCTCTTTTGTATTCTATTAGTTCTCTCTTTTATCCATGACTCTCTCACGTGTTTCTCTTTCTTTCATTCTTCCTTTTTGACCAGTTTCTTCTCATGTGTAGCTATTTAAATTATTTGATTTTGATTGGCTATTTTTATGTCATATTTGACTTAAATTATTTCTTACTATTTGTTGTCACGTTTGTAGTATTTAAATTGTTTGATATTAAGTTATGTCTTATTTAGTAGTTAATAGATATTTATGATTTATAATTATTACCTAACTTTATAATTTAATGGACTTATTTAATGGACGTTCGAGTAATTTATTTATCATATTTATCTATCTATTTATTATTTAGTTGTTTTGTTCGATCTTTTTATTTTCATTCTATTTTATCCTTTCTCATTCGCATTATATTACTTTGGAATTAGATTAATTGCTTCTCTCTTTTTTCTATAACTTTATATGACTTAATGAGGTTGCCTAGTATGTTTGTGTTGTTTAAATTATTTAACTTAGTTTCATGCTTTTTATTTGTTCCGATATTGATTTTCTTATTCTATTTCTTGTACCACCTTTGAGTTGTCGAATTTTATTTGTATTATTTAAATTATTTGAGTTGTTTGAGCTATTTTCTTTACATTTGATTTTGTATTTGCTGATTTTTCTTATTTTCTTATATTTATATTCTTTTTCTTCCCTCTTTTGTATTCTATTTGTTCTCTCTTTTATCCATGACTCACGTGTTTCTCTTTCTTTCATTCTTCCTTTTTGGCCAGTTTCTTCTCATGTGTAGCTATTTAAATTATTTGATTTTGATTGGCTATTTTTATGTCATATTTGACTTAAATTATTTCTTACTATTTGTTGTCACGTTTGTAGTATTTAAATTGTTTGATATTAAGTTATGTCTTATTTAGTAGTTAATAGATATTTATGATTTATAATTATTACCTAACTTTATAATTTAATGGACTTATTTAATGGACGTTACGTGTTTGTGTTGTTTAAATTATTTAATTTATTTATCATATTTATCTATCTATTTATTATTTAGTTGTTTTTAGCTATTTTGTTTGTTGATTTTGTATTTCGATCTTTTTATTTTTTAAGGAAGGATAGAGAAAAACTCCGAATTCTCCCTATGGGCTCAAGTGCCAAGTTTGGACAACGCCCTCCTTTAAGGAATTTCAAGATGCCCTATACCACAAACCTCGGGAAAGTGGAAATAACTATGAATGCCAAACCCGACCGTGTGCGTGTCACGACTCAAACACCATCATTCCTAACTCTTCCTCCGGCCTTCCTTCAAACTATGGCCAAACGTTCAATACTCCTATCCCAGCTCCTCCTTATCCCTTTATCACTTTAACCGGATTGAATCAGAACTTTGCCTAGGAGAGGTTCAAAAAGTTTTAGCCATGTGCCGACATAAGTCCCCAACACAAACTTACGTCAACCTGAATTGGTCGGGTCCACCATCTTTTGATGTTCCGCGTAATAACATGTTTCCTGCTGGTATCACCTCTGATTTTGACTTTTACCTTTCTTTTTGATATAGGTACAAGTGAGCCCTTCCCCTCGTAGTGTAAAATGATCCATGACTAAAGGAAAAGGTTCTGCAGGTTCGACCGTGGCCCACAAAATTCCAAATCCATGGGTTACCAAAGAAGTTCTAAGTATTAAAAACTCCATGACCTTCAAAGAGCTTGCCGGGATAGGTCTCCGCAGTGGAGAAGACTTTTTATTCGCCTGCCAAAATCAGAAGAGTCTGTATCCTGCTATCGGACTAAGGAGAACGAGCCTCACTTCTTCTTCTTCTATCAGGATTGCATTACCCGACTTGGTATTCGTTTTCCATTCACCGAGTTTCAAATCAATCTCCTAAACCATCTCCGTCTTGCTCCTTCTCATCTCCATCCCAAGGGTTGGGCACTTGCCGTAGCCTTTGAAAAATTCTGTCATGCCAAAAAATTGGCTCGAACCATTCTCGTCTTTTTCTACTTCTTTGAGGTTCAACGTACTTCTGATGATGTCAATGGTAACACCCCATCTAGGAAGGACTGGATCTCCATTCAGAGTATCCCAGATCACCCCCTTTTCAAACCTCTAACTCATTCGTTTGAGAATTTTTCCTCGGCTTTCTTTAAGGTGGCCGCCGAGATTAAGAAACTTCCTTGGTTCCTTGAAGTTGCAAAATCTGGTGCAATGGAAGAAAAATTCCCCATGTACTGGACTTATGATCATTACCAACTTTCCCTATCTGACTTCGCATTTAGTGCCAACAAACTGTCTGATGTCGATATTAAAACGATATCCATTCTGGAGCACTATGTCATAGAACGTGGCCCGCTAAACCCGACCGATTGATTCTCGAAAGCTTGGATCAAGAAACGATCCATCCAGGGTATGGGCACTTATTCACCTTATGACGTTTACGCCTTGATTTATTACTGGGCTAACCTTTCGCTTGGTCTCTATAGGTCACATGATGGAACTTCCTCCAGTGGTGGTACTCCCCGTCTTTGCACACGACTTGGCTAATATTAGGTTTACCACTTCTGGGGCCAAAAAGAGGGTCACACCATCATCCGCCATTCCTGGCTCTAAAGAGGGTGGTCCGGGGAACTTGACCAAAAAACTGAGAGTTGGCCCTTCAACTTCCCACACACCAAAGAGAGCACATACGTCCAAAGACCCGTCACACCGAATTCCGCCCCACCTCCTTCTATAAGCTCTCCACCTCCTCCTTTATCAAACCCACAGTTTCCTCGTGGAGTTGTCTGGAGTCAATCCATGTCTGTTGAGCTCCGATCGGCCATCTTCCCTTCAGAACGCTTTTTTGAATCAACGAACTATGGCCATACCGAGCTTAAAAAGATGGCCGAGCTAGAACAATGTTCCCTACAATTTGTTGCCTTGGTACAAACCCTAGTCGCCGTAAATTCGCAATATGCTGCCCAGGCTGCCGAGCTAGAAAAGATGAAACTAGAGGTAGAAGAGCATAGGCGTCTAATTGAGACGATAAAATCTGATGCCTAGGATAAGGTGCAAGTTACCGTCCTTGAAAGGGATAAGATGATGGTAGAAGCAAAAGCTAACAAGGTAGATTTGGACATGGCAATCCATCATCTGAAGTAATATCATGACATTCATTCAAGGAACAAATCTGCTATAGATGTGTTGCTGCAAGAGCGAAGGAAGTTCCACGCTCAGTTAGGCGAAGCCAATACCGCTATCAAGGAGAAGGATGCCGCGATAGTAAAATCTGTCGGAGAATCTTTCGAGGATGCTCCAGCACAGATCCACATGCTGAACTCAGATGTCAACTTGAATACTTCTGGGATGGACTGCATGTCCATAATCAGAGGAGATAAAATTGTTCCACTCTTTCCTTCTTGCGGGACTGTTTCCAAGAATCGGTACGAGGGTGATCAAAGGGACGATGGAGGCGAGGAAGTCCATCAAGATATCGGAACTCCCTCTAGCTAGCTTCTCGATCAAAACATATCCGGCGGTTTCCCCTATGCCATGATTGTCTGAAGCTCATCCAGCAAGCTTGTTAATTTTCCGAGTTACCGAGCTTTTGTTTGATTTTCTCCTGTATCAGCTTTATTCCGTACCCTGGGGTATTTTGAGCCCCTGATTTTGTAGCTCTTCCTTGGGTGTAAAGCCTAGATGCTTTGCTATAAACATGTTATGCAAGAATTTAACGTAACAATATATGAGTACTTACTTTTTCTACAGAGTTACTCTATTCTTCGTATGCCTTCTTTGCTCCGAATGTCTTTCCGAGTTTAGGCTTTTGTATCTTTATCACTGTGTTTTGCGAACTCGAAATTATCTTCAGAATTCGTTGACTTGGCCAGAGTTAGATATTTATTGCACAGAATGTGAGTCTAGAACCACCCATGGGCGATACCCTCCGAGTGATTAACCGAGAAATCTATCGGGAGTAAAAGCCATCCATCACTTGTCTAGGTTTAGTGTTACGACCAAACTCTAAACAATCCGACTTGATCAGGGTCGTTGTGATGGCTTGCTTTTACTTCCCTGAGCATTGATGCATCATGGCCACAAAGGGCTTTTTTGGTTGTATCACATTCTGGTGGAATCGCGTTTTAATCGTTATGTGGGCGTCATTGCATTCAGGGGAGTGCGTTCTAACCCTTATCTCGGCCTTACATTATCTTGAAGGAATATGCTTTGACCTTTACATGGGCATTACCGCATCCTGGCGGAGTGCATTTTAGCCATTATCTTGGTTTTGCCTTATCTCAGCTTAACCTCCATGTTGGTGCTATTGTATCCCGGAGGAGTGCACTTTAACCTTCGCCTGGGCGCTACCGAATCTCGAAAAAGTATATTTTAACCGTTGAGTGGGTAATCTTTCAAAAAGTAAATTATCATTGATTGAAAGAAAGCATTGTGATCCTTACAAAGATCGCCCGTTAACAAGCCCAAAATAAACACTACCCAAAACTCATTCAATTGCACTCAAAGTCTGCCTCTGGATACCCTCCATCATCCTTTTCGGCTTTATCTCTTTTCTCGCTCATCTTCTCTTTCTCCCGAGTTGGACTTTCACAGTGGCTCGGCTCCTTGTGCTTACTATTTTGTCCAATAGCATCCACCACATGTTGCTGCAACTTGCCCCCTGGACGAGTTTTTCAATAACTCACAGAGGTGATAGCACTCATCCGTGGTATGCCCCGGGCCGTCGTGGTATGCATAATATCGAGATGGGACTGGCCCCAGAACCTTGTGAGAAGGTCGAGGTCGCTCTACTTTCTTCATCTCCGTTTGGGCCACCTCTTTCCAGACCTGTGCTCGTGAGACATTCTGCGGGGTATAATTGGTGTATCTCGCTATCGAACCACTTCTGTCTCCCCGGTGTCTATTATCCGGGATTCGCACGCTGAAATCGCCCTTATGTCCGCGAACTCCTCCTTCCCTTTCGATATCTTGCCATGCTTCTCCCTTTCCTTTACAGGTGGACTCTTTCCCCATCCTTTGTCGAGTCACTCATTGTCTCCATTTGTTCAAGCTCAAGGTACTGCTTTGATCGATCTCGAAATCTGTTAACGTCTCAAGACGACGCTTCATGATAGACTTCTTTAACTGAGATGAACTATCCAAACCGTGTATAGCATAATGGAGATGTATATCCTCTTTTAACCCTGGCACTTGTAAGGCCGTGTCTTTGAAACGTTCAAGATACTTTTGCAAGGTTTCCCCAGGCGCTTGTTTTACTTGGCCGAGTTGGAACTCGGTCTTTGGTTGTTTTCTGCTAGTAGCGAAGTTCACCAGAAACTTCTTCTACAGGGTCTGCATATCCCGGATTGAATGTAATGGTAGAGAATGAAACCATATTTGCGTAGGTCCCCGTAGTAGCCCTGCAAACAAACAAGGTACGACATGCCCGAAATACCTTTTACCACTATCTCCATTTTGAAATTATTAACATGGTTTAACGAGTCTTGGCTCCCGTCATACTTCGGTAATTCTCTGAATCCAAACCCTTAGGATAGGTGGCTGCCATAATCTCGTCTGAAAACTGGCTCAAGATTTTATCTCCGGCGTGTCCCCCAGTATGTATCTCGGGTATGCTAAGTGACGGGAATATTGTTCCTTCTTTTCGGGAATCTAAGTTCTCTGCCGGCTGCTTTCCTTTTGCCCGGGCTGCATTAGAATGAGTAACTTAGGGCAGGCCCGTGTCTACCTCTATAGTAGTCATGTCACTGACTCGGCTAGGATTGCTGGTGTCCCGGACCATGTTCCGATCAGGATTCTCAAGCATCCTTATGCGTTCTTCCAGCAACTGTATTTTCCTATTTTTTCCTTCACAAACCTTATCTCGGTCGTCGTCAACCAACTCTTCCTTCTCATGATTTTTACAGGGTTCTTCAACGCTGGTGTGCACAGAAGTTGAGACCATAACCCTACTCGAACCTGCATCGTTCTAACCTATATTCCGAATTCGTTTCTCCCCTTGTCCAATTCGCTCTTCCAGCATTTGCAGCATTTGCTGTATCCTTCGCTGCTCTTCCTGCCACCACAAGGCATTCTATCAGTCCATGTCCTCCTTGATGTGCCTAGCATCCTCCTCTCTTTGGAACTGGCCACGAATCTCTATATTTTGTAGCCGGTGCAAAGCATCGACTCCATAGTCTTTGTGCAACATTTTAATGTCGGGATGATCAATCTGAAACTCAAGAGAAGGAACGGAAGGTTTTGCTGCGAACCGATTGCTGCCCTTCTTTGGACACCTCGACTTGGATGAGGGGAATTTGCAGTGTCTTCTGTCTCACCCTCAATCCCCACGGAGACATGGTTGGGATCTGGAGCCACCGAATCCGAACACTGGATCGTCTGCTCTCGGGGCGGCTGCTGTGACTGTCCTTCTGGCAACTGATCCTATCGAGTTGCTGGACTGTGACTCCTAGTACTTGTGGCCATCTCAGTAGTCGTTTGTGGTTTTTTGTGGTGCTTGGGAATCGAAATTTATCTTTCCCCACAGTCGGCGCCAATGTTCAGTCTGAAGAACACAGATGTCTAACCTCAGTGGGTTAGTGTATGATTTATATAGGATTTGTTGTCTCTCCGAGGTATGTAAGAGTGAATACCCAAGAGATGATGATTCATGATATCTATAAGGAAGATACCAAAGAATATTAGATGATGTTTGTGCTACACAAGAATGGCGATTAGCCAAAGGGAGTGGGTGTGTGCACAGTGTGACTAAATAGTAAAAGGACATGAATCGAATGTGTGCACCTTGTGGGTAATCTCTTATTTATAGAAATTACCTAGGGTTTCGTTCTGATGGACCAGCCTCTGTTCCTCAAGCGACATGCATACCCACGTCCTCCAAATGCCTGCTCCACTATCTAACGCATCCCTGCTGCACTACCCGTATAGGGATTAGTGCCTTGTTTATAGGGTGATTAGCGTTTGCATGCTTAAGGAGGGCCTCCACACTAATGTGTTTGAGTTGGGCCGGCCTCATATCAGGGACCAATATTTGAATCCGTAATGAGTGTCCTTTTTTAGTTGTTTGTTGTGTAATAATAAGTATTGTGTGGTATTGCTCCTTTACTCTATCTATTGGGCATCACACTATCAAACTTTTTTTTTTTTTCATTGATGAAGCAAGGCTCAAGCTTGAGTCTTACAAATCACACGCAGTTGTGAGTGAGGCTGTGGCATATTGCCACTATCTAATTAAGTTGTTCAGCACAAAATTAAGACTGGAGGATCCACAAGAGTGACAATATATAACAGATCAACACATTTTATGCTTTCCCTATAAGAATGACTAGACTCTAACTCCCAATCTAACAACAATTGCAAAGCATTGAGCGAATCGGTATATATAACATTGAAAGCATGGTTTACTACTCCAAAGCATCTACACGCACAAAGCCTTCTGGTGGTGGTTTAAATCTTCCTTGTTTCACAAAGGAAGAGAAAACATCTCCTCCGCACAATATTAACTTTGAAAGCATGGTTTAATACTCCAAAGCTGAGATGTTTCATCATCAAAACAAAGAGAAAAACAAGAAGGAACAAAATATGGGATATTCAAGGGACAAAAAGTTTAGTTAAGAAAATATAAAATAAATGAGAAAAATGACTGCATCATATTTATACCATGTAAAAGGTTTCAAATACTGACGAACCTTGCAAGCAATCGACGAACGACTTCTTAGCCTTCTTCGTTGTCACTATATGTGTTCATAAGCAATTTTTACATCATCTTGTTCTCTCCTTTATGGGTAGAACAAATTTTTTTCTTCAGAAGTATATATGGCATTTCATCAGCACACATAATGTTGACTATATATGAAGACATATACTTATGGAAAATTTTTCCCCGTAGAAAAAAAAAAGCCAGCTGAGCAAGATATTCCAAAGCTTGCAATGAAGGGATTCAAGGAAGAGTAGATGAGAGAATGGAGAGACGAAGAGCAAGAAAGGGAGGTAGAGAGTGAGACTATATATATAAAATTCTGGTGAAAGAAAGTGACTAATTTATTGTAGATAGAATGATAAATTTGATGGAAACTCTCAAATATCATATATTGAATAATAACGAAGAGTACATATGAATATACGAGGCATGTGTGCTGATGAGACTAGCATCAAATATCTAATTGAGAATATCCTGAATCTATCGTGATCTAGATTTGGAATTCTTATCCTAACTAATTAAAGATACAAACAATGGAAGATGATGATGATGATAGCATGAAAAGCAATTTATTCTACAAATTTCTACCATGTTTTTACTCCATTTTTCGTTTTAAAAGCAATGGAGCCTTAAAAACATGAAAATAAATTTATTCTACAATTTTCTAGATTAAACTACAATTTGCTTCAGTTCTAGATCAAGCATCACTTTGCTTGATGGAGCACCCGCAATCGAATGGGCAAGTGAAAACGGCGAATAAAATCATCGTTGATGGCTTGAGGAAGTGAATGGAGGAGGTAGAGTCCATCGGGTTGAGCAGCAGTGGTTACCGGACCAAAGCATTCAAATGTCAATTGCAAAAACTCCATTAGATTGGCTTATGGATCCGAGGCCATGATCCCCGGATAAGCCAGAGAATCAAGGCTCTTCAGGAGGGAAAGGAGATGAACAACGAAGGTGGATTTGATAGATCAAGTCAGAGTCATGGCCCATTGTCGAGATATGGCCACCAAGCAACTTGTTGCGGCCAAGTATAATAAAAAGGTGAAGCCCGGACATTCCAAAAGGGTGATTTGTGCTTCAAAGAGCTAACATAGGAAGCAAAAATGCCAAGCTTGTTGCAAATTGAGAAGGCTCTTATTGGGTTAGAGAGAAGCTAGACAAAGGAGCCTAGAGACTCTGGCAAAGAAGTTAATCAAAACGTGGAATGCGGATAAACTAAAAGTATACTTTAGTCAAATTTGAGTTCCAGCTTGAGTTGTTCAATATGCGAATAACCTGTGTATGTACAGTTAAATCCGAGTTCCGTGTTAAATTTACTTTATGTTAAGCATAGATTTCCTCTTTGGAATTATGTAAAGTCGACTATGTCGGCAATATTATTTGATCAAATAAATGAAGAAATTCTCAGTTGAGAATTATGTTGCAAATTGTTTGAATCGCAATCCAGGTAATAAAACCCGTTTCCAAATAAAGCGCGGTGCAAAGAAGAAATGAATCCAGGGTAATGAAACTCGGTTTTGAATAAAGCATGGAGCAATGAGTAAATGAATCCAGGGTTATTATTTCAATTCAACTGCGAATGAAGCTGGGATCGTTGGACTTGTTTCCAAACAAAGAAGCTACATCAAAAGGCCTTCGTGGCCATAATGTATCAAAACATTTTCTGGGGTAATGAAGTGAACCATCATGCTGACCCTGATGAGGTCAAAATGTTTTAAACGTTGGTTAAAAACTGACTTTGAACATGTGACGGCTTGCCATTACTTCGGATTGAATTCTGGATGAATATATTGGAATATAATGTGGCGGATTAATTAAAATCTTCACAAATATGATACCTGGTTTTAATACCGGATGAATCTCTAAGCAGATTCTGTGCAAATATTTTTAACCTTGGCCAGGTCATTGAATAGAACTTTGAACATAAGTTTGAGTTCATACAATTAATTTATTATTACGATGAATGCAAGACTTGATAGCATAGGCGGGTAGATCGAGAAATGAATAAATCTTCATTGATGATTAAGTCATCAAAGTACAGCGAAGTCAGTAAAGTGCAAGAAAAATAAACCAGGTTATTAACCCCGGAAACATTGTTACAAAGCAAAGGAAATGGGATTAACCTTTCAGCTTGGTGGAGCTCCAGCGTTTGGTTGAATCTCTTCACCTCCGTCCTCGTCTTGACCCCTCTCCAACTGAGATACTGAATCACCATCAAGAGGAAGAAAACGGGATTAATTTGCCATAATCAACGTAAGATGTATAATCTAGCCTGGAGGTGTTGAGCTTGACACCAGGGTTCAAGAGTCGGATTTGCTCTAAGGTGTTGTTGAAAGACTCTTCTGCCTTTCCTAATGCAACTCTCTTTACAGGAATGTCGACATTGGCAGTCTTGAGGGCAGATCGGGTCCAGTTCAACTTAATTTTAAACTCATTGTGCTTCGTTTGAAGTAGTTTTGGTGCTTCCAGATCTTGAACATGAGCTTCTTGAAGACGGAGCAAATGAGTTCGCCTTCCTAATGCTTTTGCCCTTTGTAGTTCCTCGTAGGCTTTGTCTTTAACCGCCTCGGCCGCCTGCAGCTTTTTGACCTTGTTGTTGTTGTTGTTGTTGTTATTATTAAGTATAATTTTTTATTGATTAGTATGTTATTTCAATTTTTAATTTTTATTGATATTTTTAATTTTATATTGATTCATTTTTTTCTCCTTTTCTCCTATCTCAATTTTTTTTTTTTTTTTTTTTTTTTTTTTTTTTTTTTGGTAATTATGTTTGTTTGTTTGTTTTAAATTTATTTGTTTGCTTCAGTATTAATATTAGCTAAATTTGCATTTGGCCAAAAATTGAGATTTTACGACAAGAGGTCTTATATCCAAATTTATATATTCGATTGTAATTTATTGAGGGTTATATTGTGAATTAAATAGATTCGATTTGAGGTTATAAGGGAATGTGAATATTTAAAATTATTGGGTGAGATTTTGACTTTCAACAGGTTCTTTTCCTATTTCTCATTTGTGGATGAGAAACATACAATTTATTTGATATTGCTTTTTTGGTATGTGGCAAATGTATTCTCACTCCACCTCTCCACCATCATTGCTACAAATGATTATTATTATTATTATAAAGTATAATATTTTATTAGTAAGTATGTTATTTCAATTTTTAATTTTCATTGATATTTTTCATCTTATAACTAATTAATTAATTTACATACATATTGATTCATTTATTTTCTCCTTTTGTCTTATATCAATTATTTTTTGTTGTAATTAATGATTGGTTTGTTTACTTGTTTTAAATTTAATTGTTTGCTTCGGTATTGATAATTAGCTAAATTTCCTTGTTTTAAATTTATTTCTTTTCTTGTGCTTATAATTAGCTAAATAACCGTTATTTATTATTTATAAAATATTTCTTTAATTTATTTATATTTGTTATATTTTCTTCTGTAGTTTATTTATTTATTTATTTGTTCAATTTTTAATCAATTATTTACGTTATATTTGTGATTTTTTTTTTTTCTTTTTATAACTAGTTTATTTATGAGTAAAATACACGACGACCCTCTTGTTTTACCTTTATTACACGAGACCTCCCTTCTATTTTGAAAACATACATTTAAGTCCAAATAGTTAACTCCGTTAAGAATATTCTAAAAATATTTTTTTTAAATTAAAGTTTATATAAAAATAAAATTTATTTACTATTTTACCCCTAATACTAAATCCCTAATTTTACTTGACAGTTTGTAGACTTCCAAGAACTCATTTTATTTGAGCAAAAAAAGGAACCCATTTTATTTTCCTATTTTACCCTCAAAGCTTTCAACCGCACAATCTTCCAACTTCTAGGTTCTCTAGCGGCCTTCGTCATCTACTTGGTGGATTTGCAACGGCAACAACAAACCCACTTCAAGCGCAACATTCAAGCTTATAGGTTCTTCAATTTCGATTTCTAGCGGCCTTCGTCATCTACGACGGACAGCATGAGCGCAACCCCGAAGGATTTGCAACGGCAACAACAAACCCACTTCAAGCGCAACATTCAAGCTTATAGGTTCTTCAATTTCGATTTCATATCAGGCAGACTTCAAGCCTCCAGGTTCAATCTTCAGATGTGACGGTCACCGACGGCCCCCCTCCCCTCCCTCATGCGATCGGACTGGCGACCCTCCCCTCCTCTCTTCTGAATCTCACTTTTACCCCCTACTTCATAACCACTCTTCCTCAACCTCTATGTCCTCCTTTCTCTCAAGTGCGCCGAAGACGTTTCCAAAAGCACTTCACACGACCTCAACTCTGTTGCATTCATCAATATGTTTCGGTTTTGCTATTTATCACTCCATCTTTGCATCATTGATAGATAGGGGTTGAAGGCGATAGTTTTAATCTTTGTTTTGGGTTTGATTTTTCTGAGATTAATTGTTGTTAGGTGTACTTTGTGATTTAGATTCTGGATGAATTTTATAATTCATTGTGGAAGTTCAATCCTGGAGGTGGGATGTTGAAGAAGACGACGCATAGGGGAAGGGGGCAAGGGGCTGACCTTTTTAAGATGGGATATTTTTGTACTTTTATGTAATAAATACATATACAAATCTATATAAATAGTTATTTGTTTGATGATTTTAACATTACTTAATGTAAATATCACAAACGTTGAATATTCAAGTAAATTTTTAAATAAACATGTGCTTATCCAATTAAACGTGTTTATAAATATTTAAGAAAAAAGTATTAAATTATAAATTTAAATGACATATGCATCTCAAATTTATATAATTTATTATTTTTGATAAAAATATATGTGTTTAGTATATATTTTAAGTCAAACTTAATTTATAAAATCAAAATTAATAAATTTTTTAACAAATTAGAAAGTTATAAAATCTATTAGAATAAATTTTTTATTGTATAATTTTTTATATATATATATATATCTTGAAGAGGGATATTTTGGTCCAAATAAAGTTCAAAAGTCAAACTTAACAGTCAACTAACGGTTTAGGTGGATGGAAATAAAATCTCAAAATATAAGGGAAGTTTGTGTAACATACATTTTAATTTTAAGGGAGGTTTATATAGGTTTCCCAAATAGAAGGGAGGTCTGTGTAATAAAGACAAAATAGAAGGGTGGTAGAGTATTTTACTCTTTATTTATTTGTTCACATATGTATTAATTATTTAATTTGAGGAACTTAAAATTAGTATTTGATTGTAAATTGAGATTTTTGTGATAATAGGTCTTGTATCCAAATTTATATATTTTGATTTAGGGAAAACCCCTTCGAACCAAAAAAAAGTCAAAAAAGTCTCAGAGAAAATATCGATGTCAAAAAAGTCCTATTAACAACTCCTTCAATAGGAAATTGACAATTCCATATTTTGTTTTTGACAACTCATTGGGATCTTTTTGATATCATAATTTCTCTAGGACTTTTCTGATATATCTGTTGGGACCTTAAAGAGATTTTTCCTTTAATATATTGGGGGTTATATTGGATTAAATGGATTGGATGAGGATGTGAAGATTTGAAATTGAGTGAAATTTTGACTATCAAGTTCTCTTCCTCTTTCTCATCAATGGATGAGAAACATACAATTTAGTGGACAAATTGCTCATATTGCTTTTTTGGTATGTGGTAAAGGTATTCTCACTCACCTCTCCACCATTGTTGCTAACATGCAAGTCGAGTGATTACAAAATTATTATTATTATTATTATTATTAAGTATTTATTGATAATTTTCATTTTATAACTAATTAATTAATTAATTTACATATGTATTGATTCATTTTTTTCCTCCTTTTCTCCTATCTCGAATTATTTTGGTTGTAATTAATGATTGGTTTGTTTATTTGTTTTAAATTTAATTGTTTGCTTCAGTTTCATTAATTAGCTAAATTTACTTGTTTTCTTCGGTGCTTATAATTAGCTAAGTAACTGTTATTTATTATTTATAAAATATTTCTTCAGTTTATTTATTATATTTTCTTCTTTAGTTTATTTATTTATTTCTTTGTTCAATTTTTAATCAATTATTTGCATTGTATTTTCGATTTTCGTTAATTATTGATATTTTTCATTTTATAACTAGTTTATTTATTATTCACATATGTATTTATTTAGCTTGAGTAAAGTTAGTATTCGGTTGGAAATTGAGATTTCGTGACAAAAGGTCTTGTATCCGAATTTATATAATCATTTTGATTTAGGGAAAATCCTTTGAACCAAAACAATGTCAAAAAAATCCTAGAGAAAATATCGGTATCAAAAAGTCCCATTGAAAGCTCCTATTCCATCTTTCATTTTTGACAATTCCTTGGGATCTTTTTTATATCAAAATTTTCTCTGTGAATTTTTTGACATTTTCTTGATCTATTGAAACTTTAAAGGGATTTTTCCTTTAAATTATTAGGGGTTATATTAGATTAGATGGATTGGATTTGAGGTTATAAAAGAATGTGAATATTTGAAATTATTGAGTGAAATTTTGACTTTCAAGTTCTCTTCCTCTTTCTCATCAATGGATGGGAAACATACAATTTAGTGGACAAACTGCTGATTTTGCTTTTTTGGTATGTGGTAAAGGTATTCTCACTCTACCTCTCCACCTGCTAGCATACAAGTCGTGTAATTATCAATTATTATTATTATTATTATTATTATTATTATAAAGAATAATTTGTTATTAATTAGTAATTAATTAATTTACATATGTATTGATTCATTTTTTCTCCTTTTCTCCTATCTCAATTTTTTTTTTTTTGTGATTAATTATTTATGTGTTTGTTTTAAATTTATTCGTTTGGTTTAGTGTTAATAATTAGCTAAATGTGCTTGTTTTAAATTTATTTGTTTGCTTCATTGTTAATAATTAACTAAATTTGTTTGTTTGCATTTGTGTTAATAATTAACGAAATTTGGTTGGAAATTGAGATTTTGTGAGAAGAGGTTTTATATCCGAATTTATATAATTTATTTGAATTTATTGGGGGGTTATATTGTGGATAAAATGGATTGGGTTTGAGGTTATAAAAGAATGTGAATATTTGAAATTATTGGAGAAATTTTGACTTTCAACAGTCATGTTCTCTTCCTATTTCTCATTTAGGATGGGAAGCATATAGTTTATCTCTGATATAGTTTTTTTGGTATGTGGAAGGGTATTCTCACTCCACCTCTCCACCATTGGGAATGTGAATATTTGAAATTATTAGGTGAAATTTTGACTTTCAACCGTCATGTTCTCTTCCTATTTCTCATTTATGGATGGGAAACATACAATTTATCTGATATTGTTATTTTGATATATGGTAAAGGTATTCTCACTCCACCTCTCCACCACTATTGCTAATATGCAAGTGATTATTATTATTATTATTATTATTATTTTATTAATTAGTATCTTTTTTCAATTTTCAATTTTTATTGATATTTTCCATTTTATAACTAATTATTTAATTTATTTACGTATTTTTTGATTCATTTTTTCTCTTTTTTTCCTATATCAATTGTTTTTGGTTGTAATTAGGACAAAAAAGGTTGCAATGCAAATCCAAAGGTAGTATTGGATTGTTTGCTTTTTTTTTTTTTTTTAAATTTATTTGTTTGCTTCAGTGTTAATAATTAGCTACATTTTCTTGTTTTAAATTTATTTGTTTGCTTCAATGTTAATAACTAACTAAATAATGTTGCTTTTGAAGTACTGAATTTAAACTAGTGCACATCATCTTTGCCATTGCATATTTGTTCTGGGAATTGAGAAATATTTTTTTCCTTGTTCTGTGCAAAATAATTGATTTGTTGCTATACAAAGGAACTAAAAATGGCTGATCAAGGTACACGCTTTATTTAGCTTCTTGTACCCCAATCTAGGGGTGGAAATTGCACAAGCCAATTCCAAATTTTGCTAATTATTAACACTTTCAACAGTCATGTTCTCTTCCTATTTCTCATTCATGGATGGGAAACATACAATTTATTGGACAAACTGCTGATATTGGTTTGTTTGCTTGTTTTAAATTTATTTGTTTGCTTTAGTGTTAATAATTGGCTAAATTTGCTTCTTTTAAATTTTTTTGTTTCCTTTAGTGTTAATTAAATAGGAAATTTGCACGAGCCAATTCCAAAGTAGCTTAGTGTTATTATTGTATAGCTCATGATGCTACTTTCAACAGTCATGTTTTCTTCCTATTTCTCATTAATGGATGGGAAACATACACAATTTTGGGAGTTGGCTTCTCTCCCTTTTCTCTTACTCTCATTTTCTCATTCTTTGCTCTCCTTTTCGCATCTCCACCATTAAATAAAAATTTCAATGGCCTAGATTTTACATCTTATAAAAAAATTATTATAATTTTAGTTTAAAATACATAAATAAATTTTGATTCTTAAAATTTATTCTGAACAGTTGCAAAAAAATGCAAATAAAATTTACTCTATAATAATAATTAACTTATTTCTTGAATAAATTTTAACATTTAAAATTTATTTGTGTATTTTTAACTAAAATTATAATAATATTTTTATAAGATGTAAAATCTGAGCCATTGAAGTTTTCATTCTATGGTGGAGATGTGAAAAGGAGAGAAAAGGAGAGTGAAGATGGAATATCACCTAGAGGGGGTGAATAGGTGATCAAAAAAAAAAAATCACGAATCACACAAGCACAAATGAAACAGAGGCAGAGAAGGGAAATAGACACATAGCGATTTACACTGGTTCGGTCTAACACTTCGACTTACGTCCAGTCCCCAAGCACACCTTGGGATTTCCACTATCTCTTTAAATACAAATACAATTACACACTCTGTAACTTAGGATGATCCTTTCACACTCGGACTCACTCCCCCTTACAAATTGTAATCGTACACCCACATTTAAGGCTCCACAGCCTTAAGATTGAAACAGAAAATGATATAAGTGTTTAACAACTCCTCACGAGTAGATAATGAATGAACACTGAAGTACAAGAAATATCCGAAGATATTAAGTGAAGTTAATGAAACAGTTGATCGATCGCAATAATACAAAATTGAATGTGCAGAGTTTCGGTAGTTGGCGGAATTGAATGTAGTGAGCTTTTATAGTGATCTTCCATTAATGCCATTGTAAAGCTTTGTAAACTAATTGTTGAGTCTCTTTGTAATTCCGTTAGGCACAGTTGATTTCCGTTGAGCATATTCGACCGTTGTTTCATTAAATGCATTCGACGTCATCGTTTGTACTTGTTCGAGAGTAACTCGAATGATAGCGAGAATAAGTATGCCTCGAAGGAATGATTTTAAATGCATTACGAAGTTTAGTTCTGACTGTTGGCTCTGTTTCTGAGATGCATTTAATGCGTCTGACACGTCGGATTGCTTTTCGCTCAAATTCAATTTAAACATCAACTGAAACTTATTCAAAAAGATGATTAAATATGATATAGATAAGTTTCGGTATGATTAAGAAAGAATAAATAATTACCCAACGATTTTAAGAATCGATTAGCGATACTGGAAAATGATAGAAAAAATAAGAACATACTCTCAAGAATTACTCATATCATTCTCAAGTAGCTCTTAGTCGAAGGTGTTGATCGAAGCTTCTCTCGATGATACTCGAGAATCAAATTAAAGATACTTGAGAATGATACAATCAGATACAATCAGAGAGCTTTTAATCATGAGTAATTAAGCATTCTTGAGAATCATTTTACTTATACTTGAGAATCATCAAAGTATCACTACTTGAGAACAATATGATCAGAAAGCATGTAACATGTTGAATCAAACGTTCTTGAGAATTATCTTACCAATTCTCGAGTACCATTCTCGAGAATCACTTACACATTCTTGAGAATTGTTTTGATGGGAACAGGAATGTTGAAGGTGAACAAGGTCTATTCTCGAGAGTCAACAGATCATTCTTGAGAGTTATATCGGAAATGGCTTGCGATGGTGGTTCTGTCAAAGAATTCTCAAGAATACCTTACCAATTCTCGAGAATTGTTACCTAAAACACTAAGGCAAAAAGATTAGAACAATGGTTCTCCAGTATCACTTCAAAGTTCTCAAGAGCTACTTACCCATTCTTGAGAATCCTTACCATATACTCGAGAATCCTTTACTCATAGAGATGCACAACAAGTTAAATCTGATTCAAAACCTTAAAATCTTTTAAGCCTTGTTATCATCAAAACACTGGGAACTAACAGAGAGTAAAGGAAAAGGAGAGAAGCCAACTCCACAATTTAGTGGACAAAAATCGATATTGCTTTTTTGGTATCGGTCAAGGTATTCTCACTCTACCTCTCCACCACTATTGCTAACATATAAGTTGTGGTGGTGGTGGTGGTGGTGGTGGTGGTGGTGATGATGATGATGATTATTATTATTATTATTATTATTATTATTATTATTATTTTTGTTGTTGTTGTTGTTAGAAAGTATAATTTTTTATTAATTAGTACGTTATTCCAATTTTTAATTTTCATTGAGAGTTTTCATTTCATAACTAATTAATTTTATATTTACATATGTATTGGTTCATTTTTTCCCCTCCTTTTTTTCCTATCTCAAACTTTTTGGTTGTAATTTATTATTGATTTGTTTGCTTGTTTTAAATTTATTTGTTTGCTTTCTTAGTATTAATAATTAGCTAAATTTGCTTGTTTTAAATTTATTTTTTTGCTTCATCGCTAATAATTTGTTAAATAACCGTTATTTATTATTTATAAAATATTTCTTCATTTTATTTATTATATTTTCTTCTTTAGTTTATTTTTTGTTCCTTTGTTCAATTTTTAATTAGCTATTTACGTTGTATTTGTGATTTTTGTAATTTCTTATTAATTTATTATATTTTTCATTTTATAACTAGTTATTTATTTATTCTCATATGTATTAATTATTTAGCGAAACGGTTTATTTGAGGAACTTAAAGTTAGCATTTGGTTGGAAATTGAGATTTTATGGCAATAGGTCTTATATCCGAATTTATATAATTCATTTTAATTTATTGCGGGATATATTGTGGATTAAATGGTTTGGATGGAGGTTATAATGGAATGTGAATATATGAAATTATTGGGTGAAATTTTGATAGTTCTCTTAGGGTTTGTTTGGTTCGACGGAGAGGAGGAGAGGGGGATTTTAATGGAGAGGAGGAGGGGGATTTTAATGGAGGGGAGTGAATAGGAGGGATTATAATAGGGAAAATTACGCACAGCTCCTAAGGAAGGAAAAAAATTACAAAAAAGTTCCTTAAAATCACAAAATTACACAAAATTTCTAAGGGACTTTTTTGATATTATATGTATTGACAACAGGAAATGCTATATTTACAACAGAAAATGTCATATTTACAACAGAAAAAACCATATTTACAACAGGAAATGCCTATATTTACAACAACATTTAAACACCTGGATTTTGAACGTAGAGAGGTCATTTACAACAGAAAAAGGCAAGATTTACAATAGAAACTGTATTTACAATAAAATTTAAAATCGGCCATTTACAACGAAAATGTCATATTTACAATAGGAAATGCCTATATTTACAATAAAATTTAAACACTTGGATTTTAAACGTAGAGAGCTCATTAGATTTACAACGGGAAGTGTTGTATTTACAACAAAATTTAAAATCGGCCATTTACAATAGAAAAAGTCATATTTACAATAGGAAATGCCTATATTTACAACAACATTTAAAAACCTAGATTTTATTCCCATACAAATAATATCAAAAAAATCCCTTGGGACTTCGTGTAATTTGGTGATTTCAAGGGACTTTTTTTGTAAAGGGAGGGGTTTGGTTTTGTAGAGGGAGGGTTAGAGAAACTCAGTATAACGATTACAAACTTGAGAAAGCCATTCATGGAGGAAGAAGGAAATTGGTAATAGGATAAGGGTTTCAACAAGGGAACATAGCAAATGAAAACCTGATTAAAAATTCAGAGTTAGTTGGGGTATTTTCGGAATAACAAAAAAGACTAAGGGCATCTTAGTCTAATGACACACCAATTTTATAATCCCTCCAAATCCGTTCGATTTGGGGAGGCTTTTGAGTGGAGAGAGGGGTAATTTTAAAAATTTCCCTTACCTCCTAAGTAGTATGATCTGTCAAATAAGGGAGGGGGCCAAAATCTCTCCATTTCCTCTCATTCCCCTCCCTTCCTATCAAACAAAACAGACCCTTACTTTCAATAGTCATGTTCTCTTTCTGTTTCTCATTAATGGATGAGAAACATACAATTTAGTGGACAAATTGTTGATATTGCTTTTTTGGTTTGTGGTAAAGGTATTCTTACCCCACCTCTCCACCACGGTTGCTAACATGCAAGTTGAGTGATAGTGATAGTGATGATGATGATGATGATGATGATTATTATTATTATTATTATTATTATTATTATTATTATTATAAATTATAATATTTTATTAATTAATATGTTTTTTCAATTTTCAATTTTTATTGATATATTTTTTTTTATAACTAATTAATTAATTTATTTACATATATGATAGGACCCCAAATTATGATTTGCAAGCTTTCTAATGGCCCAAACTCATACATGTCCAGAATACCTATAACTTTTTCCCCCTTCTAGCAAAAGAGAGATTACCAAGCTTTCTAAGCATTCACGTATGTTTACACGCTGATAATAAGCATCTTTTATTAAATATAATCATATAATTACAGATGCTCGGAATAAATAAACAGTTTGCTCAGGTGGTTCCCTCCCTTTTCTCCCCTTCATGTTTAAACTGAAACACTTAATCTATTCTTGGAACATGGAATATGGATCGTTCATGACAGATTTTCTCGATGATCATTCACTATATTTCCTTCAAGAAGAATAATTTGTCGCAGACGTTTATTTGGATCCAATTACTCCCTCCAGTACTTAATATAAGACTAATTAATTTGACTGCGGATTAATGGATAATTATTCCTACCTTTGTTGATTCAATTATATGCTTATATGTCGTAATTGAAATGAAGAATTTGATTGAGGCCGCTTATTTTTGGTGTTCTAGAAAAGCCTAGGAATATAAAATTTGGCCTAGACTGTTGATTGACTCGTATAGGATTTGAGTATTTAGTCACTAAATAACTTGATTTTCTTGTAAGATAGGAATATAATTATTGGTCCCACAAATGACAAGTTCAATCCTACAAATGGACAAGGTCAATGGTAGTCACACACAAGGGACTTACGAAGGCTTTTAAGAATAGATCCCATGTCTAGAAAAGAATAAGAAACCATATTTATAACATCTTGCTTGACTTCAATATGAATCGGTTCAAAAAGTAAGCCTTTCTAAATAAATAATACTTTTTTTACCAAAAGAAAACTCACGAAGCAGTGAATAAAGATAGATATACTCCATCAGCTTTAGGCACAAGACATCTTTAAATAGCATTTAAAATATCACAACTCATCACTTGTGTGTGTGTGAGAGTGAGAGAGAGAGAGATCATCTCTGATATCTCTCTATATTGACAATATTTTCTTTATACTTATTTTCAATAGAACTACATACAATATTTTATTCCACAACAATCTAGCTAGACTCAAAGCATTACATATAGCAATTAATTAAATCAAACACCACAATAAGCCTTGAGAGGAATTCTGTGTTTCCTAGCATCATCAGTGTGGTAATAATCGAGAAACTCGATAAACTCAAAGGGCTTAAATTGAAGAGGGTGTTCCTCATCCACCAGCTCGTCTGGTGCTTTCACTAAGTGTCCTCTTTTTGGCTTTGAAAACAATCCTAATGAGTATCTTTCCTCATTTCCTTTTATCATCACTCTGTGAAAAACCGCATCCAGCCTTCCATTTGTCCAAGCCTGCATTTTTTGTATTCCTCTTGGTTTAATTTTACACGCACACACACACACATATCCTTTCATAAGAAAACTTTATTCCATATATAAGTCACTTATAGAGTTATTAGCTATCTTTTTTCAATTTTACCTCTATTTAGTGGTAGTCATTGTATATCGAGAAAAAGGATAGAGATGAGACAAATTTGAATATGGACAAAGTTATTTTTTTTTTTCCTTTTTAATTTAAGATATACTTAATCAATCAACCGCTTTTCCTTATTTTCGGTGAATTAATTAAAAATGACTTATATTTTGGACTAGAGAGTGTGTGTGTAAAGGATCTTGATTTAGCATATTTTGTTATTAGAATATAAAGAGAAGGGACTTACTTGGAAAGAGTCGCCAAGATAAACGACAAAACTAAGAGGCGAGGGCTTGATCCAATTTCCATCTTTGGTTTCAATCTCCAAGCCCTGAACTACATTTTGATAAAGTATCGTGACTATGCCACCATCTGTGTGAGGGCTTACACCCAAAGTTTCGTCTTCAGTTTGAGGAGCTGTGTATTTCATCACCCTCAGAAGATAACTGCTCGAGTTCATGTGCTCATCCAAGTACTTCTCAACTCCTAAACTTTCCAGAACCATCTTCCTAAATATCTTCTCCAGCTCTGATAGCTTCTCTGGTAAGACTTGCATAACTTTGTTGCCAAAATAATAACAATAAACAAAGTTGATTCACCATATATAACTATAAAAAAAAAATCATGTTTTGGTAAGGGCCGAAAAACCACTTTGCAGGTACCTTTACTTTTACTCAATTTTTAATTTGATACCTACCCTTTTTCTTTCTTTATTAAGTCCCTTAACTTTACTCTATTAGCATTATTAGCAACAGTACGAGAACTGGACTAGCTAAAAGTGTTTACCGAGCAAAATTAGAGAATTTAATAAAGAGAGAAAAAGACACATGTAGCAAATTAAAAATTGATAGAAAATTATATAGGCACCTGAAAATGTTTTTTGCTAAAAAATAATCTATAAGAAATACTTTTTGGGTGATACCTGAAACTTGGGTATCCTTCAGGCCACAAGATTTTTTCCATTCTCTGTACATTCTCAAGGACAGTAGGTTCATCGATGCCGATGCTCTCGTAGAGTGGACTTCTAGGGCCCTTTCCAAGATAACCATAATAAGGAATCTCATACACATTTCGTAGCTTGGTTTCATGAGGGAGAGCAAATAGCTCTTTTAGCACAGCAAAAAAGGATTTGCGAAGTTCTAAAGGAACCTTATCAAACAAAACCTCAAAGCAGCCATACTCTTTAAGTGCTTTGACGACTTGGGATTTCACTTCCTCGCACTTAGGGCTTTTTCCTTCAAAGTCAAGGCTGTTAAAGTCAATGACTGGAAGCTTAAGACTGGTTTCGAACCCATTTTTTATCTCTTCGGCCTCTACTATAGAAGGGAAGCGAGGTTCTAGTTTAAGCTAGGTTTCGAAGATGTGTGTGTTTTGTTGAGTCCGGGCCATGCCATTTAAATAGTATAGGCTTATTTGTACTTAACGAATAAATTAAATGAGATCCAATATATATTATTCTTAAAATCAATTTTTCGTTTGATAAAAAATGGTTTTTGGTGGGTTAGGTGAGAATCAAATATTTATTTATTTTTATATAGTACGGTGCATACTCCTATAATTTGGCTTAAAATATGGTAAAATTTGAATTATGAAAGTGGTCCATCAAATGTAAATTTGAAGCTTTGTGCGTAGGCTAAGTTTAATATGTCATGACATTGAATATAAACGATTCTAAATCCAGCCGTGTTTGTCACATATATGATATATATGTGCATTATAACTAAGTTCATGTTGGACCACTAAGATTTTATGTTGAAATACACCAATGCTTACAAATTAAAGTAACAATCAATATAATGCCATTGCATTGAAGGCCTCTATACAATCAAATTTCTCTTGACAATGATATATTTGTTTATACATATATATGGGAGAACCAATTGAGTCTAGGAAGTGATGAAAATAATGTTTTGACGAAAAATTAGGGAATAATATAGAATTATTATTGCCAAAGGAGCTGAGTCTGAAGATAGAGATCTTTAAGAAATTAACGAATTATATGATCTATGCCTTTTTTGTCTCTATAGTATATACTACACACTTGTAGCTGTACTATATTATACAATAATACTACCTTCGGCCATAAATTTAAGAGTTAGACAAGGGATTTATTTTGATCCTAAATATAAAACCTTAATCTAATTTATCTCCAAAATTTATAATTTTTTCCAGAAGTATCATTATTGATTGTACAAAATTAGAGCGTTACCATCAAATTTGATTATAACGAACATGATTAAAGAGGGCATTTTAAGGAAATAAAAACAGTTGTTATAAATTGCTTGCTTATTTAAGTTCTTTAATCTAGGCAAATTAGTTATATAACTCTTATATTAAAGACCGTAAATAGTACTAACATGCATATTAACCAAGAATGGTGAGGACTTTGTGGAAGAAGAGGAAACATTTGTTAACTGATGCATACATGCCCGGTGACAAATCCCTATTTTATTATATATTTTTATATTTTATTTAGGGGTTTTTGTCATAATAATTGAGTTTAAAATATCTCTTTTGTGATAAAGGTGTTTGAATGAAATTAAGGTTCAAAACGCAAAAATATCATATATATATGATTTACCTTAATTGATTTTTGGAATATAAGGTATTATATTGGGTTAAGATGCAGATTGGCCAATGAAGTATTACGCTAGGAGCATCTAGTACAAAAATGTATTGAAGATAACTTAAATACCAACCAACAATTAAAAATGAAAAAAATTTACCAATCAACTATTAAAAATGAAAACTATCACAATGACATTAAAATCAGTCAAACGTCATTTGTTACTTATATGTAAGAGAAGCCCGAAGATGGCTTAGGGGCTTTCGGGGAGGATGGTCTCCGATATATCATGACTTTGATTGTTTAATTTGGTCAAGGAAACATCATTTTGACGCAGAATTATTGTATAAGCACTACTACAAAAATTGGATATCACTACCCCAAAAAACGTCATTATTTAAAAAAAGGAAGTAAAAAATGAAGGCAGTGGCATTCTTGTAAATAAATGGAAGGAAAATGATCATTCAGCATCCTAAATTAAAGTTCAGGACTTGTAAAATTGATTTTTGGCGTTCTAACATATTTTCAGGACGCTTTAAGTAGTTTCGCACGAGAATTTTTTGTTTGGCGCCATGATATTTAATGTTTTTTGGAGTAAAAATCATTTTTATCGTCCTGAAACATATTTCAGGACGCCTAATAGCCATATGAAATTTTTATGTTTGGTGCCCTGGGATTTTTTTTGTTTGGCGCTATGGGATATTTTTTGCAATAAAATTTTATTGGCGACCTGAATTGAATTCAGGTTGCCCAAATTGGACTCAATTTGGCGCCATCAGATATTTTTTGGAATAAAATTTATTTGTTTGGCACCGTGGGTGGTTTTTTTTAAAAAAATTGTTTTTTAACATTGGGGCATTTAGGCGACCGAAATTTATTCAGTCACCCGAATTTCTTTTTTTTTTTTTTTTTTTTTTTTTTTTTTTTTTTTTTTTTTTTTGGAATAAAATGTGTTTGTTTGGCACCGTGGGTGTTTTTTTTTTTTTTTTTAACATTGGCGACTGAAAGAAATTCAGGTCGCCAATTTTGAACAAGATTAGGCGACCAAATTCAAATATGGATTCGTCGCCTATATTTGGTCTCCCAAATTCAAATATAGGCTTCTAAAATTGGCGACCTGAATTTCTTTCAGGTCGCTTAAAATCACAACTGGGCCCTTATTTTGCCAACCCGCGCACGTCTATCCCTTTTATTTTCGAAGTTCCCTCTCTTCTTCCCTCGTTGCCGTCAAAAACCCTTTTCCTTTCTACCCTATTTCCCTCATCTTCCCTCATCGCCGGCGAACCCTATCGACTTAGTCGCGACAGTCCGTGGTCTCCTCCGTCGTCGTCTCTCGTCGGCTTTGGTTCACCGTTAGTCGTCTTGAAGGTCGGCGCTTATTCTTCTCTGTTTTTTGTTGCTTTTATTGTTTAATTTTAGAGATTTCTTTAGGGTTTTGCGAATTAAATTAGCCAAAAGCATTGAGTAAACTATATAATTTTATAAGGGTGTGTCTAAGTTATTGAACAAGCCAACTCAACATGCTTCACTAATTACCTTAAGAATTTTTCACAGAGAAGAAGAATTCTGATAGCGTATGTAATAAATTTGTGAGGTAAAATTATACATGTTAAATCTTTTGTATCAATATTACAATAATAGAAATAGATAGTTGTATGTATATAAGATAATATTGTCTCTTATAATTTCTCTTCTTTAATTTGCTTGACTTTCCTTTCACAGCTTAATCTTGGAGAACTTAATAATCTTCTAGGTTAGCCTTCTTTTTGATGTTTCAAGCTTTTTGAGAACTCTGATATGTATATGGGAAAAATTGTTCACTGAGTACTGTGCATAATGATTGGTGAAACTTATTTATTTGGTGATACTATTGCATACCTTCTAAAAGTTGCTTCTGTTACTGATGGTGGAATTCTAGCCACAAAAATTCTGGTAACTTTCTTCACTGGTGCCCTCATCTCCTCCTTCAACATGAAGGCATAGCATCAAGAATAAGTAAATCAACCATACAGTACTTTCATAGAACGATGCAGACATAAACCAACAAAAAATTAAAAAGAAACAAAACAGGCTAGATCAGTTAGGTGGAGACCTTAGGTGCATTAGTTCAATTAAATTGTATCTATTTATAGTATGCTTATGATAATTGAAGCATTTTCTGGTAATTTTCCCCATTTTTAGCTTGCATATATTTCTAATTCTGCCTCTCAAGTTCTTAATGGAAATCTTATCTCGTTCTCTTTCAAACTGATTCAAATATATGAATTGATGTGTTTGTCTTGAACTTTCCAACTCTCATGCAAAAGTCATTTTTCTCTTTTGTATAAAATTATAATTTGATTTTATTGAAGATAATCTTGATTGTCTGCTTAATCGCTCTCCTTGAATGTTGATGCTTTTATTGTCGCTAAGAAACAGATGAGAAACAACTTGTCTTCTTACCCATTATGTAGAGAAATGAATATTTCTTGACATTTTACATGCATTCTTTCTCTTCTGTATCTTCTCTTTTAGCATAAAGCTTCATAATATACATTACGGATCTGCAAACCTTAGGTATTCATCATTTTTTCCCTTTTGAATTTCTCTTTTACTATTTTCAAAATCTTTGTATAGAATAGGACCGTCATATATATGATTTATCACATGAATATGAACCTTTTATATTTTAGATAATTGTGTAAAAGAAGTGAATTCATTAATCCAAAATGTTTTGTTCTCTATGCTTTGTTCAAATGATTTCACGTAATTTGTTTCAAGTGAAAATGACAAATGAAGTTTAAAAGTAAATTGTGTTGAGCCTATAGATGCCTTAAGCTGAGTTATATGGTGATAGTAAATTGTCTCCTATGAATTATGAAACACCTCTATTTTTCTTGTCTCTAAATATTGTGAAGAAATGCCGATAAATAGATTGATCATTAAAATTGTGATGGCTCATGGTGGGGATGAATGCATAAGATAAATTAGTAATCTTTCTGAATAGAGTATGTATGTTAGCTGCATTGTGAGTTTATATGAAGCACTCGGTCGACTTTTTTTAGCAAAGGATTTTATAGAGAGCTTTTTCGGGACAATCTTTGGTGACTTTGGTGGTACCCTTCTCTAGTTGTTTTGATTAGTTGGGCAAATTGTCATTTATTCTAGCATAATTTTCAAGACAATCATGCATGTTTAACTAATGTTTTCGTATTGTTATAATGTAGATATAGACGAGAAGAGATTAAAGGATAGTCATCTTCGTCTTTTTTGACTACCTCGAGAAATCTTGGTCAAAGGTTTGAAGCAAATGGTTGCGCTCCCAAATTAGGTCAGTTGCTTTCATTTTATGCACACACACACACATATTGTCCTTATATAATACCTTTTTCTTGAGAGAAAACAACACTTTTGTCTTATGGCTTCATGGTTTACCATTATTGGTTTAAGTGTATTTAATCCAGTCCGTGATTTTTTTTTTTTGTCTTTCCTTTATTATTAGCCATATGAACTACATGAACTTGATTAAAAAAGTGATGACTTCATGGTTTACCATTTCCATTACCATTGAAGTATATGTCGGTAGGAATAATTCCAATGTTTCGTTAGTTGATGAAATTGTTGGATTTAATAGTTGATATTGTTCTGAATTGCTTTAGTTAGTAAGTTTTGTTGAATTAAGCTGAAATTGGTTGTTATTGAAATTTTGAGATGTCTTACTTTTAAGGGGAAACTGCTGAAATTTTCTTAAAAGAAAGCATGTCGTTCTTGAAATTGTTATGAACTTGACTGTTGTTGGAAATGTCGTAGGTGGTAATAAAATGGGTCATAGTTGGATGAAGTTGGATGAAAATGTCGTTCTTGAAATTGTTAGAAATTGTTGTTGGAAATGTCGTAGGTGGTAATAAAATGGGTCATAGTTGGATAGGCGTTGAGAACTAGTGAAGAATATGAGAATGGGGTGGAAGAGTTTATTGAATTTGCTAGAAGGAATGTGGCTACAAAAAATGGGATGTACTATTGTCCATGTGTGAATTGTTTAAATGGGGTTCGACGGATATTGCTGATATAAGGGATCACCTAATTTGTGATGGAATAAACCTTCGATACACAACGTGGATATGGCATGGTGAGGAGGTAACTACCAATGCATCCCACGAAAATGACGTTGAGGTAGATGACGATGGAATGGAGAGAATGATTCATGATGTTGAGGTCGAATCTTTTGCACAACCGCATGAATATGATAGCGTGCGGAAGTGATGCGAGACACCTTTGTTCCCTGGGTGTACTAAGTATACACGGTTGTGGGACCTTACATTTAGTGAACTTAAAGGCAACTTGTGGGTGGACCGATAGCAGTTTCATGTCGTTGCTTGAGTTGTTGTGTGATATGTTGCTAGATGATAATGTACTTCCAAATCGTATGTATGAGGCCAAGAAAATCTTATCTATGATGGGTATGGAGTATAAAAAGATACGGTTGCCCTAATGACCGCATATTATACGAAACGAGTACGAAGGCCTCGTAATTGTCCGAAGTGTAAAACTTCACGATACAAAGTGAAGAAATGTAGTGTTTCGGAGAGCGACAACAAAAAGGCAACCTTTGAAGGCATTGTGGTATCTTCCAATAATTCCACGGTTTAAGCGTCTACGTTTACTAGTGAAGCAACGGCGAAGAAGTTGAGATGACATTCGATGAGAGAAATTCCGATGGAAAATATCTTGGCACCGCGACTCTCTCGCAATGGAAGAAAATAGATGAAATGTTCCCTCAATTTGGCAATGAACCAAGAAACCTTTGGCTGGGGCTTTGTACAGATGGCTTCAATCCGTATCGAACTCTTAGCAGTACCTATAGTGCATGGCCAGTTCTCTTTGTAATATACAACTTACCTCCCTGGCTATGTATGAAACGCAAGTATGTGATGCTTTCTATGATGATTTCGGACCAAAACAGCTGGTAACAATATTGATGTGTACTTGGCGCCTTTGGTTGAGGATTTGAAGAAGTTGTGGGAGGAAGGCGTAGATGTGTTTGATGCATATAAGAAGGAGTCCTTCAAGTTGCGTGCAATGATTTTTACCACAATCAACGACTTTCCTGCATACGGAAATTTGTTTGGGTACAGTGTGAAGGGGCATAAAGCATGTCCAATTTGTGAAGCTGACACAAACTTCCATCAACTAAAGCATGAAAAAAAGGGTCTACCTCGGGTCACGGGAGGTTTCTTGATCGGTTCCATCCATATCGTAAGTTAAGAAAGCATTTTAACGGCTTACCGGAGCATAGAACGACTCCAAAGGCATTAACTTAGGAGAGGAAGTCTATAGTCGGGTGATGCATATCAATGTCATATTGGGTAAGCGGCGAAGGATTGCGGGTGAGAAGAATATATGGAAGAAGAGATCAATTTTCTTTGATCTTCCATATTGGCATAGTCTTGATGTGAGACAGAGTCGTGATGTGATGCATGTGGAAAAAAATGTTTGCGATAGCCTTGTCGATTACTCTTTTCCACATACCGGGGAAGACTAAGGATGGAATTAGTGCGAGACTAGACCTGGTTGATATGGGAATAAGAGAACGGTTACATCCACGAGTAATGGAAGATGGTAAGAGGGCATACATGGAGCCAGCAGCTCATACACTATCAAAAGCGGAAAAAAAAAGTTTGTGTGGGTGTCTATATGACATTAAGGTTCTACAAGGATATTCTTCAAATTTGAGAAGGTGTGTTTCAATGGATGATTTGAAGTTAGTGGGAATGAAGTCCCATGATTATCATGTGTTGATGCAACAACTATTACCAGTAGCTATTAGGGGCATTATGAAAGATGAAGTGTGAACCTCTATAACAAAATTGTGTATTTTCTTTAATGCTATATGTAACAAAGTCATTGACATTGAAAAGTTGGATGAATTGGAAAATGAGGGTTACATTATTTTGTCCCAACTAGAGATGCATTTTCCTCCTGCATTTTTTGATATAATGGTGCATCTGATAGTGCACTTGGTAAGGGAGATAAGGCTTTGCGGTCCGGTTTACCTAAGGTGGATGTATCCTTTCGAGCGATACATGAAGATCTTAAAAGGGTATTCTAAAAATCCTTATCGACCGGAAGCCTCAATTGTTGAAAGATATGTGGTTGAAGAGGCTATGGACTTTTGCAAAGATTATCTATCAGGGAGGACAATACAATCTCAGCATGACGAGGGGATAACTGAGGGAACTCGAGGAATCAAATTGAAGAATAAGCCTCGTGAAGAGGTGTTGCAAGCACACCTGTACATCTTGAATAATATGGAAGAAGTTCAACTATACATTGATGAACACAGAAAGAGTTTGAAGAATATGAATCCAAGGAAGAATGACATGCGAGATAGCTAATGAGCAAAAGAAGACATTCATAAAGTGGTTCCGGGGAGAAGGTATTGCACGAGACCGGTGTGTCGGCTACAATCGAGTGGTTGGCCAGGGGGCCTTCTTTTCGTGTCATCACTTTGATAGGTTATGATATAAACAAATATTCTTTCTACACAAAAGACCAAGATGACGAAGTTGTGCAAAATAGTGGGGTGATGGTTGAAGCGAATCCATGCACTTTTCGAGTTCGAAAGACAAAAACCCTGTGTTAGCATCAATGGCCTATTATGGAGTTATTGAAGAAATATGGGAGATGACCTACAACAAGTTCAAAGTTGCTTTATTTAAATGTAAGTGGGTTAGCAATAATGCTATTGTAATAGATCCTAAATTTGGATTTGTCTCAGTTGATCTTCAAAAACTTGGTCATAGAGATGAGCCATTCATTCTAGCAAGTCAGGCGAAACAAGTGTTTTATGTTACGAGACCCTACAAATAACAAAATGTCCATTGTACTTCAAAGTAAAAAACAGACGTATGGTGAAGAATCCTTGAACCGGGACGATCCACTCCCTTTCACAACAAATCCACCTATAACACGTGAAGTAAAATTGGTAGATGATGAAGAATATGCTCCAAGAAAGGATCATTCTGAAGGAATATGGGAAACCATATAAAGTAAGATCTTAAGTTATGAAAAATTTCTATGTTATTTTTGTACTGGTTTAACATGTTAGTTCATTTTATTCATTTATTTATTATTTAATAATAACCCTATCTAACATTATTGGTTTGTCTTTGATGAACAGGAATATGTCTAGCTCTGAGGAGTCATCGAGTGATGGTGGGAATGATGTACCGGTGGTGAGAAAGGGTAGAGGTAGCACACATATGGGTGCGTTAATTGCACGTCGTGGCGGTCAGAAAAAGAGGCTGCATGTGGAGTTCGATGCCAATATGAATCCAATTGGTCCAGAGGAAGACAATTTCATTAGCTACGTAGGCTATCCGCTCGACGCAAAGTTCGCATTGTATTCTCTCATTGGAAGTTGGTTCCTCCTAAAACGAAGGAGTTGATCTGGGCACAACTTTTGGTATCTCACTTTCGATATCTTCTACATTTGTATCTTTAGTTTTATTACTTGATTTCTTTCATATCTTCTCTTTTACCTTGCAGCAAACGTATGATGTGCCTAACAATAAGGCCATGTACAACCATAGGATGGGCGAGGTTCATCTACGTTGGAAAGACTTTAAGAACAAGCTCACTAAAAAGTATATTCGAGGGGCAAAGAGGGACAAGGACCCATGTCAAGACTATGATTACATTTCTCCAGAGGACTGGAGGGAGTTTGTGGCGTCACGCCAGAATCCTGAATTTCTTGTAAAATTTCTTTCATATCTTATCTTTTAGTTGAATCTATTTGACATCGTAGGCTCAGTTTTGTTCGTTTTTGTGTCACAGGAAAAAAGTCAGGCCAATAAAGAGAGGCAAGCGAGAAATAAGTATCCGCATTGTATGTCTAGAGGTGGCTATAAGAAGCTTGAACGGAAGCGATGGAAGAAGAGTTGCGGTGAATGAAGGAAGCTGCCCAATCCGATCCTTCCACTGCTATCTAGGCCCCTGAGCGTCCTCCTCGTCACAAAAAATGGATAGCTGCAAGGAAGAAGGGTGACAAATACATAAATGAAGATGTGACTGAAGTTGCCTTAAAGATTGTAAGTAGTTAAATTAGAAGTATTAAATAGCCTCGTTGTTTCATATTTTTAGAGTTTAGTTACTATTTAAGAAATATCCTATGATACAGGATGCACTTGAGCGACAGAGCGGCCAAGGTTCATTCACGCGGTACACGGATGGACATTTTGTCCACGTCGATTGGGAAGCCGGATTACCTTGATCTTTGTTTGAGGGAGCCAAGGGGAGTTAGCGTCGCGAAATATTTTGACGGTGTTCTAGTTGTTCGCATGACGATGACAACCCTAGTCCTCGGCTTTTGTAGCCAAAATTCGAGCGTCCCTCGTAGATGAGGTTATGACACAATGAGGTTGCTTAATATGTTTGTGTTATATTACTTTGGAATTATATTAATTGCTTCTCTCTTTTATCTATAACTTTATATGACTTAATGAGGTTGCTTAATATGTTTGTGTTGTTTAAATTATTTAACTTAGTTTCATGCTTTTTATTTGTTCCTCATATTGATTTTGTTATCCTATTTCTTGTTCCACACGAGTTGCTGAATTTTATTTGTATTATTTAAATTATTTGAGTTGTTTGACCTATTTTGTTTACATTTTATTTTGTATTTGCTGATTTTTCTTATTTTCTTACATTTGTATTCTGTTTGTTCTCTCTTTTATCCATGACTCTCGTCTCACTTTTTTTCTCTTTCTTTTTTTCCTTTTTCGCCAGTTTCTTCTCATGTAAGACCTATTTAAATTATTTGATTTTGATTGGCTATTTTTATGTCATATTTGACTTCAATTATTTCTTACTATTTGTTGTCACGTTTGTATTATTTAAATTGTTTGATATGAAGTTATGTATTATTTAGTAGTTAATAGATATTTATGTTTTATAATTATTACCTAACTTTATAATTTAATGGACTTATTTATTGGACTTTGGAGTAATTTATTTATCATATTTATCTATCTATTTATTATTTAGTTGTTTTACGTTCGATCTTTTTTATTTTCATTCTATTTTATCCTTTCTCATTCGTATTATATTACTTTGGAATTACATTAATTGCTTCTCTCTTTTATCTATAACTTTATATGACTTAATGAGGTTGCCTAATATGTTTGTGTTGTTTAAATTATTTAACTTAGTTTCATGCTTTTTATTTGTTCGATATTGATTTTCTTATTCTATTTCTTGTACCACCTTTGAGTTGCGAATTTTATTTGTATTATTTAAATTATTTGAGTTGTTTGTTTACATTTTATTTTGTATTTGCTGATTTTTCTTATTTTCTTACATTTGTATTCTGTTTGTTCCCTCTTTTGTATTCTATTTGTTCTTTCTTTTATCCATGACTCTCTCACGTGTTTCTCTTTCTTTCATTCTTCCTTTTTGGCCAGTTTCTTCTCATGTGTAGCTATTTAAATTATTTGATTTTGATTGGCTATTTTTATGTCATTTTTGACTTAAATTATTTCTTACTATTTGTTGTCACGTTTGTAATATTTAAATTGTTTGATATTAAGTTATGTGTTATTTAGTAGTTAATAGATATTTATGATTTATAATTATTACGTAACTTTATAATTTAATGGACTTATTTATTGGACTTTTGAGTAATTTATTTATCATATTTATCTACATATTTATTATTTAGTTGTTTCTCTTCGATCTTTTTATTTTCATTATATTTTATCCTTTCTCATTCGTATTATATTACTTTGAAATTATATTAATTGCTTCTCTCTTTTATCTATAGCTTTATGACTTAATGAGGTTGCCTAATATGTTTGTGTTGTTTAAATTATTTAACTTAGTTTCATGCTTTTTATTTGTTCCGATATTGATTTTCTTATGCTATTTCTTGTACCACATTGAGTTGCCGAATTTTATTTGTATTATTTAAATTATTTGAGTTGTTTGTTTACATTTGATTTTGTATTTGCTGATTTTTCTTATTTTCTTACATTTGTATTCGTTTTGTTCCCTCTTTTGTATTCTATTTGTTCTCTCTTTTATCCATGACTCTCTCACGTGTTTCTCTTTCTTTCATTCTTCCTTTTTGGCCAGTTTCTTCTCATGTGTAGCTATTTAAATTATTTGATTTTGATTGGCTATTTTTATGTCATTTTTGACTTAAATTATTTCTTACTATTTGTTGTCACGTTTGTAGTTTTTAAATTGTTTGATATTAGGTTATGTGTTATTTAGTAGTTAATAGATATTTATGATTTATAATTATTACCTAACTTTATAATTTAATGCACTTATTTATTGGACTTTCGAGTAATTTATTTATCATATTTATCTATCTATTTATTATTTAGTTGTTTCGTTCGATCTTTTTATTTTCATTCTATTTTATCCTTTCTCATTCGTATTATATTACTTTGGAATTATATTAATTGCTTCTCTCTTTTATCTATAGCTTTATGACTTAATGAGGTTGCCTAATATGTTTGTGTTGTTTAAATTATTTAACTTAGTTTCATGCTTTTTATTTGTTCCTGATATTGATTTTCTTATTCTATTTCTTGTACCACACTGAGTTGCTGAATTTTCTTTGTATTATTTAAATTATTTGAGTTGTATGAGCTATTTTTTTACATTTGATTTTATATTTGCTAATTTTTCTTATTTTCTTACATTTGTATTCTTTTTGTTCTCTCTTTTATCCATGACTCTCTTCTCACGTGTTTCTCTTTTTTTTTCCTTTTTCTTTTTTCTCCGGTTTCTTCTCATGTGTATCTATTTAAATTATTTGATTTTGATTTGCTATTCTTTTTGTCATATTTGACTTAAATTATTTCTTACTCTTTCTTGTGACGTTTGTAGTATTTAAATTGTTTGATATTAAGTTATCGTTATTTAGTAGTTAATAGATATTTATGATTTATAATTATTACCTAACTTTATAATTTAATGCACTTATTTATTGGACTTTCGAGTAATTTATTTATCATATTTATCTATCTATTTATTATTTAGTTGTTTCTTTCGATCTTTTTATTTTCATTCTATTTTATATTTTATCCTTTCTCATTCGTATTATATTACTTTGGAATTATATTAATTGCTTCTCTCTTTCATCTATAACTTTATATGACTTAATGAGGTTGCCTAATATGTTTGTGTTGTTTAAATTATTTAACTTAGTTTCATGCTTTTTATTTGTTCCTCATATTGATTTTGTTATCCTATTTCTTGTTCCATTTGAGTTGCTGAATTTTATTTGTATTATTTAAATTATTTTAGTTGTTTGAGCTATTTTGTTTACATTTGATTTTTTATTTGCTGATTTTTCTTATTTTCTTACATTTGTATTCTATTTGTTCTCTCTTTTATCCATGACTCTCTTCTCACGTTTTTCTCTTTTTTTTCCTTTTTCGCCAGTTTCTTCTCATGTAAGACCTATTTAAATTATTTGATTTTGATTGGCTATTTTTATGTCATATTTGACTTAAATTATTTCTTACTATTTGTTGTCACGTTTGTAGTATTTAAATTGTTTGATATTAAGTTTTGTATTATTTAGGAGTTAATAGATATTTATGATTTATAATTATTACCTAACTTTATAATTTAATGGACTTATTTAATGGACTTTGGAGTAATTTATTTATCATATTTATCTATCTATTTATTATTTAGTTGTTTTCGTTCGATCTTTTTATTTTCATACTATTTTATATTTTATCCTTTCTCATTCGTATTATATTACTTTGGAATTATATTAATTGCTTCTCTCTTTCATCTATAACTTTATATGACTTAATGAGGTTGCCTAATATGTTTGTGTTGTTTTTCATGCTTTTTATTTGTTCCTGATATTGATTTTCTTATTCTATTTCTTGTACCACACTCAGGGGCGGAGCCAAGATTTTCAAATAGGGGGGCGAAAATTACAGCATAGAACCCAAGGAAGTTAGTATTTGAAATTAGGGGAGAAAATTACAGAATTTGACCCAAAATTTTCAGAAATTATGCTTTAACCTCAAAACTATTTCAATATTTTCGGTTTAGTCCCTCTCTAAGACTTTATAATAGGGACTAAATTGAAAATTTTAAAAACTTTATGAGGCAAAATCATAATTTCTTATACTTTTGGGTCAAACTTTGTAATTTTTTGGGGGGCGGGGGCCACCCCTAGCCCCCCTGATTCCGCCCTTGACCACACTGAGTTGCCGAATTTTATTTGTATTATTTAAATTATTTGAGTTGTATGTGCTATTTTGTTTACATTTGATTTTGTATTTTCTTTGATTTTTCTTATTTTCTTACATTTGTATTCTGTTTGTTCTCTCTTTTATCCATGACTCTCTTCTCACGTGTTTCTCTTTTTTTTTCCTTTTTCTTTTTTCTCCGGTTTCTTCTCATGTGTATCTATTTAAATTATTTGATTTTGATTTGCTATTCTTTTTGTCATATTTGACTTAAATTATTTCTTACTCTTTGTTGTCACGTTTGTAGTATTTAAATTGTTTGATATTAAGTTATGTATTATTTAGTAGTTAATAGATATTTATGATTTATAATTATTACCTAACTTTATAATTTAATGCACTTATTTATTGGACTTTCGAGTAATTTATTTATCATATTTATCTATCTATTGATTATTGAGTTGTTTCTGTTCCATCATTTTATTTTCATTCTATTTTATCCTTTCTAATTCGTATTATATTACTTTGGAATTATATTAATTGCTTCTCTCTTTTATCTATAACTTTATATGACTTAATGAGGTTGCCTAATATGTTTGTGTTGTTTAAATTATTTAACTTAGTTTCATGCTTTTTATTTGTTCCTCATATTGATTTTCTTATCCTATTTCTTGTTCGCATCTGCGTTCTGCCGAATTTTATTTGTATTATTTAAATTATTTGAGTTGTATGTGCTATTTTGTTTACATTTGATTTTGTATTTGCTGATTTTTCTTATTTTCTTACATTTGTATTCGTTTGTTCCCTTTTTCTTATTCTATTTGTTTCTCTTTTATCCATGACTCTCTCACGTGTTTCTCTTTCTTTCATTCTTCCTTTTTGGCCAGTTTCTTCTCATGTGTAGCTATTTAAATTATTTGATTTATATTGGCTATTTTTTTGTCATATTTGACTTAAATTATTTCTTACTCTTTGTTGTCACGTTTGTAGTATTTAAATTGTTTGATATTAAGTTATGTATTATTTAGTAGTTAATAGATATTTATGATTTATAATTATTACCTAACTTTATAATTTAATGGACTTATTTATTAGACTTTGGAGTAATTTATTTATCATATTTATCTATCTATTTATTATTTAGTTGTTTTTGTTGATCTTTTTATTTTCATTCTATTTTATATTTTATCCTTTCTCATTCGTATTATATTACTTTGGAATTATATTAATTGCTTCTCTCTTTTATCTATAACTTTCTATGACTTAATGAGGTCTTTAAATTATTTGATTTTGATTTGCTATTCTTTTTGTCATATTTGACTTAAATTATTTCTTACTCTTTGTTGTCACGTTTGTAGTATTTAAATTGTTTGATATTAAGTTTTGTATTATTTAGTAGTTCATAGATATTTATGATTTATAATTATCACCTAACTTTATAATTTAATGGACTTTGGAGTAATTTATTTATCATATTTATCTATCTATTTATTATTTAGTCAAGTTTCTTCGATCTTTTTATTTTCATTCTATTTTATCCTTTCTCATTTGTATTATATTACTTTGGAATTATATTAATTGCTTCTCTCTTTTATCTATAACTTTATATGACTTAATGAGGTTGCCTAATATGTTTGTGTTGTTTAAATTATTTAACTTAGTTTCATGCTTTTTATTTGTTCCTGATATTGATTTTCTTATTCTATTTCTTATACCACACTGAGTTGCCGAATTTTATTTGTATTATTTAAATTATTTGAGTTGTATGAGCTATTTTGTATACATTTTATTTTGTATTTGCTGATTTTTCTTATTTTCTTACATTTGTATTCTGTTTGTTATCGCTTTTTATCCATGACACTTTTCTCACGTGTTTCTCTTTCTTTCCTTCTTTTTTTTCGCCAGTTTCTTCTCATGTGTATCTATTTAAATTATTTGATTTTTATTTGCTATTCTTTTTTTCATATTTGACGTAAATTGTTTCTTCTTGTTTGTTGTCTTGTTTGTTGTATTTAAATTGTTTGATATTAAGTTATGTATTATTTACTAGTTGATAGATATTTATGATTTATATTTATTACCTAACTTTATAATTTAACGGACTTATTTAATGAAATTTGAGTAATTTATGTTGTTCAATATGTTTGTGCTTATTTAAATTATTTGAATTAATATTTTTGTGGTATTTCACATAGATGCGCTATTTTGTTGTCATTGGTAAAAATGACTTTTATTTCAATTCAATTTTGCAAAGTGTGAAGTTGGTATAGGATATGCTTTTTCTTTTGGTTTTATCTCACCCAATAAAAATATTTTTTACAAAAAAAGCTCACATTTATTTTTTTATCATTAACTATTAATTGATTGTCAATTAAAAATTATTTAACTGATATCAATGGTACTATTATGGCATGACATACTTGAATTATTCTTGATTATCCTTTTAGGAAAAAAAATCATTTGATTTAGCATAGATAATGTTGATATATAGAGATATAAAAGTCATAAAGCAATAATACTCTTTTAAGAGGGAGAGAAGAAAGGCTAATTTAAAAGAGAGGGAGGGGCATTAAAGTCATTTTACACAGATTTAGAAATCCTAAATTGGGTTAATGACTCAATTAAAGATTTATTGAATTTACCAATCTAATTTAGAATTTTTCTATTTTAAGTAGTTTTATATGAGATTTTCCCTAAAGCTTATTAAGGTTGGGTTATGACCATTAGCCAATAGCTCATCGATGAGGTTGTTGTAATATTTGATTCCCTCTCGGTTTATACCTCCATTTAGCTTCCCCTCTGCAAATAATCATTGTTTATAAATACTAAAACAAAAAAAAACAAAAAACTATAGCTTCCCCTCTGCAAATAATCAGTTGAAGTTTTTTGATATGCGTATAACTCGAGTTATATCAGATAACTCGAGTTACCTCAGCTGATTAAAAATTGATATCGCGAGAAGCTTTTTGAAACACTGAAGTACAGTCATAACTTGAGTTACTAAGTGGTAACTTGAGTTATGATCTCTGCAAAACTGATTTTTTCTTTAACTTATAAATTGAGTTACAATTATTAACTTGAGTTACTTTGAACAAGAATTGGGCTTTCTCGAGTCCCGTAACTCGAGTTATAAACAATAACTTGAGTTACTCATCTTCTAAAACATTTTTTTTAACAACTCAAGCTTTCTTTCAATTCTTTTTATCATGAATACAATTGTTAGGCATCATCAAAACACCAAGAGAACTAACATTCTCCCTTTTTTGATGATGACAACGCTTGTAATTTTAAATGAAAATGATTTTTCAATAGAGCACAAGAGTATGAAACAGTTATCAGAAACAAGCATTATGCATAGTCATAGAATCAAGGATGGTTGAATGCTTTCATATATTACAACTAATTGTCAAGAAAACTTAGTACCTTCTAGAGTTTCAAACCACAAAGTTAAGCTACATAGTTGCAAGAACGCATCAAAAGAAAATATAACAGATAATCAAAAGAAGACTAAGCTACTGATAACAGCAATAAAAATCTAAACTGCTGCAGTCTTCATTTTCATTTCTTCTCCTCGGACCGTTCAAGCCGGCACCCGGACAACTCAGGTGGCTCATCGTCGCAGTAGACTATTTTACCAAGTGGATTGAGGCGGAGCCATTGTCAACAATCACCTCGGCCCGCGTAATGAGGTTTTTTCGTCACAATATCGTCGCTCGATTCGGAATACCGACGGAAGTTGTAACCGACAATGGGACACAGTTCATGGACCATAGATTCCAGACCCTGATGTCCAACATGGACATTAAGCAACACTTCACCTCGGTCGAACATCCGCAATCTAATGGCCAGACCGAGTCAGCTAACAAGATTCTTTTAGACGGTTTGAAGAAACGGATGTTAGAGGCAGAGACGCACTGGGTCGAGCAACTTCACAGCGTCTTGTGGGGCTAGAGGACAAGTGTGCAGACTTCAACCGGGAGACCCCGTTTCAACTAACTTATGGATGCGAAGCAATGATCCCGGTCGAGATAGGACAGCCATCATGGAGAAAGGTCAGATCTCGGCAGGAAGGAGAGGCGTCCAATGACGACACCTTGAGGACGGACTTGGACCTGATCGACGAAATCCGAGTCAAGGCACACTGTTGGGAATTAGCCGCCAAATAGCTTCTCGCGGCAAAATACAATCAGAAGGTCCGACCCCGGTCTTTTAACTAAGGTAACCTTGTACTACGACGTGCCGATATCGGAAACAAAAATGCCCGAGATGGTAAGCTGGCAGCGAACTAGGAAGGCCCCTACCGAGTCAAAGAAAGGTTGAACGATGGAACTTATATACTCGAGACCCTGGCAAGGAAGCCGGTCAAGAGAACCTGGAACGCCGACAAGCTAAAGATCTATTACCCTTAGATCAGGGATCGTCTAAAGATCGGTCACTTCTTGATTCCAGCATTTTCATGTTATTTCTTGATTTTGTTATTCCTATTTACCAGTAATGTTTTTAGGATTTCATTAAAACTATTTGTTAGCTCTTTTGAGCTGTTTTTGATATTAATGAAAGATCCCTCAGCGGAGATTCGTTAACGTGCACGGATGAACGCTTAAGCATTACACAGAGGCATATAAGCCCGATCATAAATATCACTTATGCTTTTTATGATGATAAAAGAGTTTAAAGCATAAGGATCATTTTTAAAATGAGTTTTCTCGGCTAAAATTCATGAAATAAAATGGAATTAATGAAATCAAGTTAGCCTAGCATGATTATGATATATGTATATTACAATACCTTACTCAAGTAATATCGTAATTACTTGAGTCATAAATTCATAATCCTCTATTTTCCATTGATGCATCACCGGCTAGCCACTATATGATGATGTGATCACTACTGAAAGATCTCAGCATTTGATGCGAAGGATGAGTTTACGTGAAGTATTGGTTCATCAATTCATAGAGTTGTCTAATCTTGTCATTCACGAAAGGATGAACTTCAATATTTTTGTGGCAAACTCAGTTTAGAATTGTTGAAGTTCCTTTCACACATAGCTCGAGTGGTTATTCATGTGATATCCATGATTCTGGAGCCATCACTTGTAATTCACACGAGAGGACCTTGCATGCTTATCTTCCTCTGTTTATCCTCCCATCAAGTATGTTCTTTGAATACTTGATTTATAGATAATATTTGAACCTTTAGAGCATTGAGATTAAGTCTTCAGCTTTCAAAAATTCGTCCATCAGTATGGCATGCTCGAGCAGACAAAAATGGATGCTCGAGCATTGTTCCTCATTTGTCATTTTTCTTTCACATATCCCGTTGTTGCTCGAGCAGGCTTTCAGGCTTGCTTGAGCAGCGATCTATACTTCTTCATGAACCAAGAGGATAACATCTGCTGTTGCTCGAGCATGGTGGGCGACGTGCTCGAGCAGGAGTCTTCTAATTTGTTTCTTTGAGAGACTTTTCCCGTTATTGCTCGAGAAAAGAAAGAGGAGGTGTACTCGAGCAGAGTTCTCTCTTTTAATCCCTATTTTTCAGTATCACAATAGAGCATCCTGCATAAACAAATATATGCTTTTTTTTGGTACCCGATGTTTCTTGGGTCCACACAAGATTAGACATGACAACTCTTATACTCTTATAATTTAACCATATGATATTTGAGCAAAGAGTAGAACAATCAAACATCAAAAGCATAATTTTACCCAATAAAATAAATTGAAGCCAACGAATCACAAACGGTAACAGTTAAATGATACCAAGAATGTTATTTCTCAATGACAATTTGGAAATACACTTTAAGTAGAAAAGATGTCATTGATAAAATGCATGTAGGTTTGATCAAAGAGCATAGAAAGATCTTATCTATAAAGATAAACATTTATCAACTCACAGTTCATGAATGAGATCAGATTTTTCAAGAATGATAATAAAATATGTAAATAGTTTCAAATCTCAAATGTTCTTTCAAACATTGAGGATGTATTAAGAAATTCTATGAAAGATTCATTTTTGAAATATGTTTAAAAATGATGCTCACTTTAAACATGGTGGAAGTCAATAGGTTTAATGAACATATCAGAATGCTTCAGTTTTGGAGAACATGTCAAACATTGAGGTTAACATGTAAAAGAATTTTCGCATGAGCAAAGATCATATGGATGATGCATTAGCAAGACAAGCTTAGCACAATAGAGATACATATGCATAATGACTTTGCTATGACCAAAAGATAATTTTGCGTTTTAGAAATAGAGTCTTGAAATATATGAACATTCAAGGCAAGAATTTGAATATAGTTACTCAAAAAAGGATGAAGACAAAGTTGATGTATTTGAGTAACAAAATGACTACTAGGATTCATGGAAGATGAAGCACATACTCATTAGTCCAAATGACTAGAGTTCCAGAAAGTCATCCTAGTAAGCTATTCCACTAAAGGTTAATGCATTAACACTCAATGCATTAATGAACATTCATAAAGTGTGGAATAACTTGGCCAACTAAGAATTTATCCACTAAGCATAAGATTTTAACCAATTGAATTCTTTTCTGGAGATAACTTGAGACTCGTATAGATGATCGATGAGACTAAAGAGTTCAAGTATCACATTGAATTCCAAAGATCAATATGTGAATGATAGGAAAAAAAACTCAACTGGACAAATTTGAGACATATCTAACATTCAACATACAAAGATTTAACTTTCAATTTTGAAACATCATTTGAATGTTTTCAAAGTATGAATATTTTTCAAAAGCATTTGTATGCATTTTTACAAAACAGAGTGAGTTGAAATCCAAACAAAATTTAGAATTGTGCATTTCAAAAACATAAACTCAGAAAGTTATGCACAAATTCACTTATGGTCCATTTAGCAATTTGAAGAACATTTTGAAAAACATAAATGATTGATTGCTAATGGAATGCAATGATGAACAAATATTCATTACCCCATATGAATATATAATCACAGTATGAGGTAAGAATTAGATATCACCGTAATTCCTCTTGTCCTTATAGTATCTTGCTTGGTTGAGATGAATTGATGTAGATAACTTCTTTTCCGACGTTCACCATCAACATCAACCAATGCTTCTTTTGCTTCCTCAAGAGTCGAATTGTTTCTCTATATAGTTGCTCTCCTGAGAAGCTTTTTCTTTGATCCTACGAGAGACATATAAACCTTTTTCTCCCATGGTATCCAACCGTGCTTGGATCCATTAATTGTTAAACTTGTAGGAATCATAATAGAATTCATATGCTCTTATGAGAATAATCAAATCAAAACAATTAAGCATAATGAATTAAACATGTCTTTATGTATAAAAGAGATGCTTTCTTTTCAAATTATCATGTATGCATAAAGAATTAAATCCTTGAACATTGCAATCTCTTTGAAAAATAAATCAGGATATGAAAACTCAATTTTAAAATAGTTTGGAATGCTCGTTCTTAAGGTTACAAAATATAAAACCTTAATATATATTTCAGATAATAGCAAGGGAGGTTTTACCATTGTATACATTTGCTTTAAGTACTTGGAGGATTGACTTTGCTTACCCATTGATTCTTTATATATTTTCTTACGGGTGTCAGCAAATCTTTCTCAGGAGTGTTCTATTTGATATCTTAGAGATTCTTCTTTTCTTGTTCTCCTCAAGATAGTTGAACGATACTCTATGGTAGTCCATTCTTGAGGTGGAAGATACTCCTCTTGCTTGTATCCATTGTTTCTTTTGATGTTCGAGACCTTGTAGTTATAGCAATGGGTGCTCCTTCGAGAGTTCTCCTATTTGATATAGGTGTTATGCTCCTTTGATTCTTCTTCCTCTTCTCTGTACCTTGATGTCCATTGATTTTCAAATCATCCTGTACATGTAAAGCACTAGATGGACATTTTGGTACCCACTTACACTTGGGTCCTTGATTGTTAGTATTGGATCTTGCTTGTCCTTTCAGAACCCAAACAAATTTATTCCTCATATTAGAATTTCTTCTAATATAGCATGAGTGAGAAATATGACCAGATTTACCACAATAATTGCAAACTATATGAAGATGTGCATTATGAGATTTTATACAAGTATTGTGTCGGTCGTCAGAGTGAAAATTCAAATAAATCTCATTTGAATATTCTTTCTTCCCAATAAACTTTCCAGTGTCAGTATTGAAAACAGTTTTGCTTTCCAAACTAGAATCAATGATTGGTTGAAAAACAATTTTATGCAAACTTTCAAAATCATTTTTCTTATCTGCGAGGAAATGTTGGAGTTGTTTACCACATGTGCATTTTGAGCTCGAGATAATGATTTACCATAATCGTGCATAATGAGCTCCGGGAATCGTCTTCCTCTTGTTCTCGTGTTGACCGGAGCGTGGAAGCATTTTCTAATTTCACCTTCTTCAATCTCAACTTTCGTTTGTTCATCAATCGTGGATATACAACTTATAGCTTCATATGAACTGCCAAAAGCGTGAACTTCAACATATCGATTAGAAGCATATATAGAATCAAGAGTATACCGAGATATCTTTAGCACTAGAGCAACATTTGATTTTTACAAAATCACTTTCGGTTAAAGCACTATACAAAATTTTCATTGCTCTAATGTTCAACGAAAACGTTTTGTTTTCTTTTTGTCTCCAATCCTTTCTCGGTTTGAAATCAAAGACATTTATAAAAACTTTCCACATATCAAAATCTGTTGCTTTGATAAAACTAGTCATTCTAGCTTTCCAAAACAAAAAATAATATCTTTGAAAAATGGTGGAACAGTATAATCAAAACCTTCCAAAAGGAAACAACACCCGAGGTCGACCATTGACAACTCTTGAGACTATTAAGTCCTTTAAACAAGAGCCCCGCTTTGATACCAAATGAAGAACCGGCTGAACCCAAGAGGGGGTGAATTGGGTGAAGATTAAAAACTTGAAACTTTGAAAATCTTTTCGCGTCTTTTAAATCAACAGTTAGATATTCGAATAAGCATATACTGGAAATATAAGAGATAAGAGAAGAGAATATGCAAGCGTGATTTTCTTGGTTCGGCCCAATCCTTGACCTACGTCCAATCCCCAAGCTCCACTTGAGATTTTCAATCCACTATCCTCTTGTTTAACCGGGCACAAGAGAAGCCTTTACAATCCCACAAGTTTACCCAGGCACTTGTGAAGTCGAATCTCTTACTGAGATACTCCCCCTTACACACTTTACGGATACAATCGGTTTCCCACTCAAGATCACCCAATCTTGAGTAACTCTCGGATAGAATGTTTACAGATAAATCTTCTCTCTCAGAAGTGTATGAATAAACACTGAAGTACATAATTGTTCATCTCACTCTCTATTATAAACTATATGAATATTGAGAAACAGAGAGTGTAAACTACCGACGGTGAAGTAGTAAAATCATTTTGTTGGCTTCGTCGATTCATTCATCAATCGTCACTACTTCCGATTTGAAGACTTCACAATTTATAGGTTATTGTGTTTCGACCGTTGTGAGCATTTAACCATTAGAGAAGCTTGAAGATTAATCGTTGTGACTCATAAATATAGCCGTTAGACAGATGAAGCTTCGCTGGTCACAATCACCGTTGCTGACTTTGTTCTTCATAAACATTCTTTATTCCATTTGTCTTAACCGTTGAGAGATAGCATTTATTGCGCAGGCGGAATATCAGAAGTTGCTTTACTTTGATCAGAGAAGTGGTTACCGAGGATATCACCGGTTTTGGTAACAGCATTTAATGCTCTTCTGACACACAAATTACTTTATGCAAATTTGTTGTTGATCCATGATAAAATCATCTGAAACTCATTACCAAACTGATTAAACACAATTAGCAATAGTAATGAGTAATGATATATGGAAATGAAATCATACACGATGATTTAAGATTTACATAGACGGTGATTTTGAAAACAGGATGATCATGCTTGAGCATGACTCTATCTCTGCTCGGGCAACCATCGAGAAATCATGTTATAAATGTAGAAAGACATCCCATGCTCGAGCAACCAACTAGGCTTGCTCGGGCAAGCTTCTCTTGGTGAAGTTTTGGAGAAAGCTTCTTTCGTTGTTGCTCGAGCAAGACAGGATTTATGCTCGGGCAAGAGACAGACAGAGATGAAGATTTGTGAATTATGTGATGCTGCTCGAGCATGGTTTTTCCTCTGCTCGAGCAGATGCCTTTCACTCTGCTCGGGCACGCTTCAGACCAAGGCTCAAACAAACTTCAATCATCGCTGATGCTCGAGCATGCCAAATATCGTGCTCGGGAAATGTTGAGACAGAGAGCGAAATGGGTTCAGACACATGCTTGCTCGGGCAGCCTTTTTCTTCTGCTCGAGCATGGTGCTCGAGCATGACTTATTCATGCTCGAGCAAGAGTCTTCCGTGAGGCTAAGAATCGAATGCGATTGATGTTGCTCGAGCATGCATTTACCTCGCTTTCGAGCATGCTTTGCTCGAGCATGCCTTTATCTCTGCTCGAGCATGACTCTTCAACTCAAGAATTTCTTGATTGTCATGTTGATGCTCGAGCATGCTTCATTCTTTGCTCGAGTATGGCTTTCCATCTCGATGATGCTCGGGCATGGCCAACTGTCTGCTCGAGCATGGCTCTCCAATTTTCTCTTCTTCGTTTTAAGTTTGATGATGTTCGAGCATTACAAATACCTTTCTCAAGCATGATTCTAGTTATAATGATGTTGCTTGAGCATGCTTTTACTATCTGCTTGGACATAACTCTTCAACTTGCAATTTTCTTGTTTAGCCCGATGATGCTCGGGCACGCCTAATTGCTCTACTCGAGCATGACTTGATCAATGAAAACATGATTGGGCATCATGTTCTTTGAAGCTCCTGATCATGTGTGAATGAGCATAATACTCTCCAGTGCAAAGCTCAACTTCTAGAATGTAGAGACTTTTAAGAATCAAGAACATTGGCAGTCAATTTCCAGTGAGTGTAGCTTCTTCGATATGGCTCCAAATTTGACAAACCACTTATCCCCATATACCTCTTTGAGTCTTCTTTCCAATGCAAGAAGAATCAGCTCCGAACTAGTTGTAGTTCATCCATTAACATCAGATGAATGGAGGTTGTTCTTATCCAGCGTTTTTTTACAGCATCTTGAACTGACCATCAAATTAAAACATCATATCTCCTTCAATTGATATTTTTTTCATGTTCTTGATGTTTTTGAAAATTTATTTGAGTTTAGTTTCCAATGGCACCGATTTCACCTCAATTGGATTTGTAGATTGTAAGATACATCCAAAACACCGAAGCTTGGTCCGATTGTGACGTTGATTTCTTTGTCGTCTTATAAAATTCATAGATAATTCATCGACCTCATTTTTCCTTGAATTTTATATCAAAATGGCGCATTGGAAGTCTAGTTTCATATGACACTACACTAGTTTCACATCAATCCGATTTGTGGTTTGGGAGATATCGTCGAATTATCAGAGGTCACCTGAAATAAAGTTGAATAGAGTGTGCAGAAAGACGATGTTGCTCGAGCACCAGGTTTTTTCCTGCTCGAGCAAGCCATTTTTCATGCTCAAGCAAGGACGGTTTTTATGCTCGAGCGTGACACCTTCGTGCCAAAAAATGCTGAAATTACATCCATGTCCTTAGCAACCTAGTATTCATCCGGAAGCTTGAACTTGCTTATTTTAACTCCGAATTGAGCCGTTCCAACTTCTATTTGGTCACAAAAACTTGAATATTGATATTCTCATAATATTTAACAAGTTCTTCTTTTTTCAAACTCCATTCTTGATCATTCTTCATTGTATTAAACTTCACATCTACATTAAATATAAAAATTAATCAAAGTAGAAGATAAATGTAGTATGCAAGCTTTTTGCTCTGGATAATGACATCTATATAAGACATCATCAAAAATAATCATATCCAACAAGGATGCTCCCTATGTCGTCGATCATTTCGATGAGCTTCTCTATTTTCTTCTTTTATTTTATTTTCGTAAACCTTTCCATTGGCTGTTCTGTTTTGTGTTTCCCTCGTCAGTCATGAACTAAACTTCCATTGGCTAAGTGAAGATGGATTTCTAAGTTGCAGAATCAACACGGTTGCTAAGTTCTTAACTTAATACATTCAGTTTTTTTAACAGTAATTTAACATTTAGTCGGTTAATGGGCTAGATTAGTGGCCTTAGCTGGTTAGAAGGGAGTCAAGGTTAGACCTTTGTTAGACGGTGTTTGCTGGGGGAGCTTGTGTAGGACTTGACTAAAATTATAGGCAACGGTAATGGGTTTCTTGCTCATAACCGAGAACACCTAGGTTAAAGCGACAGTCTAAACTTGGAAAATCACCATAGGAATATTGGAGAAGTAGAGCGAGGATTGTACGTACATAATGGACGCTTACGTATAGGATAGTGGTGGGTTAGCTAAATATGTTGGGATTCGTACATGCAACGGAATAAAAAAATTTACGAATCTCATCCGAGGATCCATCAACGGTGTTTAAATCAAGATTAAAAGAACCGAATCGTATCTATACGAACCGGGTGTGCGTCTCGTTCGATTTGAACACATGGGCTACCTACTCGATCAACGAAGTCGACTCTACGAATTGCCTCCCTCTACCGGTATCCACACGAATAGCTTTTGGACACGGACGGCGCAAGCTAGCGCCTTCAAACCTTGCGTCTCTCCTTTTTCTCTCTAGGGTTTCTCGCGGCTTTTCCAACACGTCTAACAAAATGTCCCGTAGGTTTTTCTAAACTTAATAGGTGTATTATATTCAAAATTAATCCTTATTAATTTTGAAATTTGAATTTGGACTAAAATAATATATTAATTAAATCTATCTTATAAATCTAATCTAATCTATTTATTTAATCCAAATTAAAAGCCTTCTAATTTAATTTATCTCTATAAATTAAATCGAGATATGATATCTATCTATTTAATTAAATCGAGATACTATATCTCAATTTAAATTAAATGATATATATGATATCATTTATTCGAAAAATTAAATCTAAGATACAATATCTCTATTTATTTTAGATATTTAATTTATCAAATAAATTAAATACAAAACAACTAATATATAATGATATTATAATATATATTAATAATATCATTATTATTTAATTTCAAATTTATAATATAATATACTATGATATATACATATATATCAACCCTAGATTAACAGTATTCATTAAATCTTAGACATATCTAAGATTCAATGAATCTGGACACTATTGCTCGTGTTGGGCTATTCTTGTGTGCGACCTTGCAGGCCCGCATGAGATTGGCAGTGGGCCAATACTGTACCAGCCCACAAGTTGCAAGCGGCCTCTAGCAAGACATTGCGACTACCCAATTCATATGGGGATCGATGATACGATACAACCTATTGTACAACCATGTTACGTCCCTTTTGTCACACAATAATTTGGTCAAGGATGAGGCATGGATAATGTCAACTTCTTGTTCTTGACCATTACTTTCGATTCTTGAGTAGTCTAACAAATATGGAAACTCCTTTCCATTGTAGTATGTGTTGGGATCCATACACGCAGCAAAATCAAAACTTTTACGAATCTCATCCGAGGATGGCTCAATAGCATTTAAATCAAGGTTAAAGAGAATCTAAATTGTACCTATGCTAAAGCGGTGTGCGTCTCGTTTGATTTGAACTGGTGGGCTACCTTCTTGATCAGCAGAAGTCGACTCTATGAATCGCCTTCCTCTACCGGTATCCACACGAATAACCTCCAGAACACGGACGGCGTGCTAGCGCCTTCGAACTATGTGTCTCTCCTCTTTCTCTCTAGGGTTTCTCGCGGCTTTCTAATGCGCTTGACAAATGTCCCGTAGGTTTTTCTAAACCCGATAGGCGTATTATATTCAAAATTAATCCTCATTAATTTTGAAATTCGGAATTTTGAATCTGGATTAAAAAATATATTAATTAAATCTATCTAATAGATTTAATCTAATCTATTCTTTTTATCTGAATTAAAAGTCTTCGATTTAATTTATCCCTATAAATTAAATTTGAGAAATGATATCTATCTATTTAATTAAATATGAGATACTATATCTCAATTTAAATTAAAGAGATATATGATATCTTTATTCGAAAATTGAATGTGAGATACAATATCTCTATTTGTTTTAGATATTTAATTTATCAAATAAATTAAATACAAAACAAATATTATATAATAATATTATAATCTCCATTAAATAATATTATTATATTATTTTTGAATTTAATATATATATATATTCATCCTAGATTAAATTCAGTATTCATTAAACTTAGATATATTTAAGATTAATTCAATGAATTTGGACACTTTTGCTTGCTTGTGTTGGGCTATTCTTGTGTGCGACCCTGCAGGCCCACATGAGATTGGCAGTGGGCCAATGCTATACCAGCCCATAAGTCATAAGCGGCTTCTAGCAAGACATTGCGACTACCTAATTCATATGGGGATCGATGAACGATACAACCTATCGTACAACCATGTCACGTCCCTTTTGTCACACAATAATTTGGTCAAGGATGAGGCATGGATAATGTCAACTTTCTATTCTTGACCATTACTTTCTCGATTCTCGAGTAGTCTAATAATTGAAATAGAAACTCCTTTCCACCGTAGTATGGCCATACGTTTCTCAGACTCACTCATCGAGAGGCCCAGTATTATCTCTCTACAAATGTGAGGGACAAATTCCATCTTGACCACTCACATTCCTTTGTATGAAAACCAATAATCCTGATCCAAGCCTTTATCATCACCCGGTCAAAGGTGGCTTTTGACTAGGTCAAAGATCACTGACTCATCATGTAGAATCCACGATGATCTCAGGTCAAAGGGCATTGTGACTCGGTTATACATGAGATAAGCTTATGACTAAATCAATGCAGCTTTCTCATAGTGGGTCGGTCCAGTGCCTTGTACTCTTACAAGTGCCTATGACTTTGATTTGTTTCTCCATACCTCATCAAAGTCATACTGGTCTTATTTCATCTTCGCTCCCGCGTAGATGACCGACCAGGGACATTTAGGATAATCTATAAGATATATCCAGGGATAAGTTATCACTATAAACATGCGAATGAAATGATAACTAAATGGAGAACAATGACTTGCCCCTAGGGCATAATTTCCAACAGTATGGCCATACGTTTCTCAGACTCACTCATCGAGGGGCCAGTATTATCTCTCTACAAATGTGAGAGACAAATTCCATCTTGACCATTCACATTCCTATGCATGAAAACCATTGATCTCGATCATAGCCTTTATCATCACACGGTCAAAGGTGACTTTTGACTAGGTCAAAGATCAGCGACTCATCATGTAGGAATCCATGATGATCCTGTCAAAGGGCGTTGTGACGTGGTTATACATGAGATAAGCTTATGACTAAATCCATGCAGCTTTCTCATACTGGGTCGGTCTAGCACCTTGTACTCTTATAAGTGCCGATGACTTTTATTCGTATCTCTATACCTCATCAAAGTCATACTAGTCTTATTTCATCTTCACTCCTGCGTAGATGACCGACTAGGGACATTTAGGATAATCTATAAGATATATCCAAGGATATAGTTATCACTATGAACATGCAAATGAAATGATAACGAAATGGAGAATACTTTAAATGACATTAACGTTTAAAGTACAATGACTTGCCCCTAGGGCATAATTTCCAGAATAATGTTGTGGCGGTTTTGTTGTAGCATTGCGGAAGTTGCACAGCAGCATTCTATAGAAATGCATTGCATGCAAATAGGGGGAAAAATGCAACTTAGGATGAAATCCGAACTCAACCTATTTTTAAACTGATATTTTCCTTCTGACTTCTGATCATTTACTTACTTATTGTCATTAGTAATAGATAAAACAAAACAACCAACCATACTTTCATTAAACACAAGCATCACGAAAGCGGCATCATCTTTGGGATTAACGGTCTCGTAGGACGATAACTCTACTTACTCTTTATTACTTGTTTGAATGGTTCACTTGCCACAAGGAAATTGACCAACACCTATGTTGTGAACATGAGATAGAGCGTAGGGCTTAGTAGGCCGGTGGGTCCTTGGCTCGCGAACCCTATTAATTAAGCATTTAGATGAGAAGGGTGAGGCCTAGTTGAACCCAATTTCACAAGGTATGTATATTACTCCCTCCAGGTCCTAATTATAGGAGCAAATTACCGAGAATTTGGAAGGATTAAGGAGGGAAGTTAAATTAGTTAATTATATATTTTTTCCTAAAATATAGCCTTACCTAAAATTTAAAATGACATTAAGAAACGCTTGTTGAATCAATCAGTTTATATATATTCAGGTTATAATATTAAACGTGAAAAGGAACACATAACGACTTATCGAATAATCTATCAAGTTTCTTAAGAAAATTTAAAAAAAATGATAAAAAGGAATTCACTGTTTTGCGTCAAGAAACAAGTGAAATAGCTCCAGATATTACAGAAAAAAACAAAACTTGTAGGGAATATTACGTGAATTAGTAACTCAGGTTAAAAGTATAATCATGCATTATTGTCTGAGTATAATTCAAAAATTATTTTTAAAAAAAGTATAATTCAGGTGTATATGACATTAATGAGTTGTAAACATTATTTACTATATAAAATATATAAGTATATTATTAAATTATTATTTTCTTTAATTATTATTGAGAAAGTATAGATAGGGGTATTATAGGAAAAAATTGACAAAAGTTAAAACTTGCTCTTATAATTAGGACCAAAGCCAACTCCAAAATTTGCTCCTATAATTAGGACCGGGAGAGAGTAAATAGAAATCACTACTACATATTTGTCTATACTTAACGGTTTTTCTACCAATACTTAATAGTTTTTAACCGTTAAAAATTGGGCACTATATTACACAATGACTATTAGATATAAAAATCTATATTTAATGGTTTTTTAATAACAACCATGATATATTATGTACAATACTTAACGGTTAAAATGATAAACAATAAAGTATTGCTTATCAGAGGAATGGGTTTATTTGATTGTTATTTGGAAAAATCGTCATATATTTGTAATATTTGATGGTTATTAGCGAATAACTGTTAAGTATGTGTGACAAATTTTCTTAAAAACATGGGGGGTTCACTTTCTATAAGCCCCCATTTGTATATTACACACATAGAATACTAATTACAGATCCAACAGAAACCAATTAAAAAAACCTTTTAAGCATATCCAACCATGCAATCATCAAAAAGTATATATATACAAAACTTTACATTACAAAAATCAAAAGCTAATCCAAATTACTAACCACCAAAAGCAAATCAGTTAGAGCAAAAAGAGAAAACAAAACAGAAACCAAAAGTAGGAACCAAAAATATCCCAACCAACTCTATAGCATACATTGACGATTAAAAATATTACTCTATAGCTAACTTATGCTCCCATCCATTGACGATAAAATGTCATAGCCAACTATTCTATGAATTATTCAATTTGTCCAACCAAATATTTCTCAGAATAACTATCTTCAAAGTACTATGCACAAAAACAAAGTATGGTTTAGTGAATATATATGACTTTACTTTTAATTTAACTTAAACACACATACATACATATATATACTTACCTTAGTATCAATTGAGTAGGGGTTGTGGGTGAATATTGTTAGTTCTCGGTTTTATGTTTTGATGATAACAAACTTGTAAAAAGGAAAAATGATTAAATTCAATGTGATTTGAGTGGTCTCTATATTACTCGAGTATTCAACCTTAATCTTCATTCTTTGATTGATACTTACTCAAGCATACCAGATCTCTACTTGAGCATGAAACTTACTTGAGCAAGTAAGTAATTACTCGAGTAAGGAAAGTGATCACCACATCATTTTTTCATAGTACTCAAGCAAGGAATTGTTGTGCTCGAGCATGTGTGCCTTGATCATGGTGGCTTGCTCATTTCTCTTTGTTACTCGAGTATGGCTTTGTCCTACTTAAGCACATTACTCGAGTAAGGTGAAATTATTACTTAAGCACATATGTTTTGTTAAGATAACCTTTTGTCTTTCGGGTTGTTACTTAAGTAGACAAAAGATCTTACTTAAGCATGTTACTCGAGCAGAGAAAATAGTTACTCGAGCAAGCATTCACACTCTGTTAGTCTTTTCAGTTAGTTACTTGAGCATACTACTCGAGTAAGCCTATTCATTAAACTTCTATGTGTATCTCTCTCTAGCTTTCTTTGTAAACATTGAAGGTTACTCGAGTATACCAGTGTGCTACTCGAGCAAATCAAGTTCTTACTCGACTAATGGTTTTATAGTTCCTTCAATACTTTGTCTTCTTCACATTTGTAAATTCAAAATATTTGCTTAACATTTCATTACATCTGATCACTACTCATTATTGTTCTCAATGCTTATAAACATATTTGTTAGTGAGTTTTAGATAATTAGTTAAAGGATTACGTGCAAATCTTCATAAAGCGAAGAACATGTCGAGCATTAAATGCGTAGAGAAAACAAAGCACTCACATGGAATGCAATTCAAAGCAAGTCAAATGATCATGGTTTTAGACACCTATTCCGGTGAAAGCGACTCTTCCTTAGTCAACGACGAGACCAAATGCATGTCGTGTGAAGATTTTTGCTTGATACGAAAGTGATATATCTTTAAATCTTCCCATGACTCTAGTTTGTGTCTAATAGAAAGCTTTCCCCGAGTCCCACGAAAAAATTCAAGTCTCATAACAAATAGTTTGAAGCTTCACCAACAATGACCATCAATAGAGCGCATCTATAAATACGATGAGAATTGAATTTGGAGCTAACAACCAACGACGATATCATTCATTGCTCAGTTATTTTTCATTAATACTTTCTGAGATATCTTTTGATATTCAATTTTTTCAATGATCATATGTCTACTCTGTGAAAGAGTTCTTATCATTAATTGATTGTTGTAAAATCTCAAGGTAATGGGACCTTGAGTGTGGTTGTTCAATTACGGTTGTAAAAGGGAGTGAGTCATGGTGAGAATTACTCTAAGTAATCGGTTGAAAGATAGTGGAAATCTAGAGAAAACTTGAGGATTGGATGTAAGTCACGAGATTAAGGCCGAACCAGGATAACTCTCTGTTCACACTTCGGTGATATTCTTCTAACTCTTCCTTCATAATTTAATTAGCTATTAAGATCGTTTTAATTTTTATAACTTACCAATTCACCCCCTCTTGGGTGATACACTGTGACTAACAACTATGTCCTTCATGCACTTCATGACATAGTACCCACAATAAGAGCTTTGATCTGGTCACTGTGACACTATAAACAAACTAATGAAATGTATCAGTCTAACACACAAAAACCAACTCTAACAAGTCTAATACAAAATGGTAAGTATTGGTAAATTACCATTACTCACTTCCATTTGTAAGCGGATGCAATCCCTTTTCCTTTTAATAAGGGGCAGGCAAGGCTTCGTCTACGACATAATAGTAAATAACTTTGACAAGATATATCATAACAAGAAATTAAAGCACTAGATTCATAATAAACTCTAAATAAAAGTACTAATTCTAAATTCATCAACTTGCTTATTGTAAACCTCGACCATTTGTGGTCGATTTTCCGCATCCCATGAATCGAATCAAAGTACAAAATCCCTTTGCTTGAAGGGATTTAATATGAAGAGTGTCCAATGAACCCAAGTACATTAAACATAATGAGAACAAAATTAAGAAAAAAAAACATAATGATCATCCAATTAAATGAAGTAGTATACTTACCTTGACAATATGGCACCAAGAAAAAAATTGTCATTTTTCTTTTCTTTGATGCCCTTTGAATGACCAAATCCCCAGTTCCTTACTTTTCTCTCCACAAAATCTAGCTTGTTGACTCCATCCAACATTCCTTGATAGAGGTGGGGGTTGAGGAATAGAAACATGTCCTCTCTAGGGCATTGTGGTCTACGTGCTCCTCTTGAAGGTACCTTACATACAAAAACAAGCAAATTAACATATACAAGTTCTATGAGTAGCTAAGTATTCATTCATAGTTGAAGACATACCAGATATCAAAGTTACATTACCTCGAGCTAGCCATATGGCCCGTGACCGTCTCTTTGACTAACATCCTATTGATAGCATTAAACACGCCTTGTTGACCGTTGATATCTTGCTCAAAGGGGACTTATTTGGTGTAGTAGTCCTGATCAAGGTTTATTTCGACAACTATGCTATCTTGTGCCTCAAGAGTCATCCAGAGTTTATTGGAAACTGGCGTAATTGGTGGCTGAGGCACAAGCAAAGGCTCATCCATCTTCTTTGGCACACAAGACACCAAACTATGGCTTGACTGAGCTCCTATGTTTCTCCTCCTCATCTTCGGCTTAACAAGTTGAAAAGTTAGGAAATAATTACTATAAATTTCATTAGCAATATCTAAAGACGACGGTATACCTTTTTTGTCTTCATAGGTATGATAATAACATGGTTTGGCCAAGCAACAAAGCTAAGTACAGCTCCTTCCAATGTATTTGCATCTAGGGTGGGTATCAGAAAGGCATACTTAGGATCGATGCCCTCTTCAGCTCTACCTTAAGTGATTCTAAGGGAGAGGCGAGTTGTGAATCGTGTTCTTTCTCGGTAAGTTGTTCATGCATCTCATAGCATAGCATTGCGTCCTTTACTTTGCTATAGCTTCAGAGATGCCTTGTATTGCACTTCGATAAGTTGTCCTGATACTATAGCATAGTATCAGCTTTGCTATACATTATTCTCATAAAACCTGGCAACTTGTTCCTTTTTTAGCGCATGATTAGGATATGTGTGAATGCATCCTTAAATTCCTTGTATAATGAATTAATGCCTTTTTGCCTGGATTTAGCACAGTTAAGCTCATATTCACCATTCAGTTCTGTCATTTAATATAGGGAAAATGATAATTGAATATTTCAAACACTTCTTTTTATCTCTTGATTAATAATTTAGGACTCTTTAGTTAATAAATAATAGCTTTTAAAAGTGAAGCAAAATTAAAACAAGCAAAAAAACCAATAATCAACTACAACACAAACTATTACAACAAAAATATTGGGATAAGAAAAAATAAATGACTTAATACATATGTCACACATACAAACACAATAATCAAATACAACAAGAAAATTGAGATAGGAAAAAAGGACAAAAGAAATGAATAAATACATATGTCACACGCACACACACACAAAATAATCAAATACATCAAGGAAATTGAGATAGGAAAAAAGGACAAAATAATTGAACAAATACATATGTCACACACACGAATAATCAAATACAATAAGGAAATTGAGATAGGAAAAATGGACAAAATAAATGAATAAATACATATTTCACACACACTCACAAACAATAATCAAATACAACAAGAAAATTGAGATAGGAAAAAAGGACTAAATAAATAAATAAATACATATGTCACACACACAGAATAATCAACTACAACAAGGAAATTGAGATAGGAAAAAAGAAAAAAATAAATGAATAAAAACATATGTCATACGCGCGCACACACACACACACAACAATAATCATATCCAACAAGTAAATTGAGATAGGAAAAAAATGAGAAAATAAATGAATAAATACATGTCACACACACAGAGAAAATAATCAATTAGAAAGAGAAAATTGAGATGGGAAAAAAGGAAAAGATAATTACAAGGAATGCAAAATGGTGTGCGATTTTACGAAATTCATTCGTTTCGGCCCCCAAATTGCCCGACGCTCGTTTTACGGACGGTTTCGCGCTTTCTAGGGGAAATTGCTCCACATGGCTCCGATTTGCACGGCAATCCCCCTCACAAACCCATTGTCCACAAGGAATGCAAAATGGTGTGCGCTTTTACGAAATTCATTCGTTTCTGCCCCCAAATTGCCCGACGCTCGTTTTACGGACGGTTTCCGCGCTTTCTAGGGGAAATTGTCCATGGCTCCGATTTGCACGGAATCCCCTCCCCAACCCATTTTCCACAAGGAATGCAAAATGGTGTGCGCTTTTACGAAAATCATTCGTTTCGGCCCCCAAATTGCCCGAGGCTCGTTTTACGGACGGTTTCACGCTTTCTAGGGGAAATTGCTCCACGGGGCTCCGATTTGCACGGAATCCCCCTCCCCAGCCCATTTTCCACAAGGAATGCAAAATGGTGTGCGATTTTACGAAATACATTCGTTTCGGCCCCCAAATTGCGCGAGGCTCGTTTTACGCATGATTTCACGCTTTCTAGGGGAAATTGGTCCACAGGGCTCCGATTTGCACGGAATCCCCTCCCCAACCCATTTTCCACAAGGAATGCAAAATGGTGTGCGATTTTACGAAATTCATTCGTTTCGGCCCCCAAATTGCCCGACGCTCGTTTTACGGACGGTTTCACGCTTTCTAGGGGAAATTGGTCCACGGGGCTCCGATTTGCACGGAATCCCCTCCCCAACCCATTTTCCACAAGGAATGCAAAATGGTGTGCGCTTTTACGAAATTCATTCGTTTCGGCCCCCAAATTGCCCGACGCTCGTTTTACGGACGGTTTTCGCTTTCTAGGGGAAATTGTCCACATGGCTCCGATTTGCACGGAATCCCCTCCCCAACCCATTTTCCACAAGGAATGCAAAATGGTGTGCGATTTTACGAAATACATTCGTTTCGGCCCCCAAATTGCGCGAGGCTCGTTTTACGGACGGTTTCACGCGTTCTAGGGGAAATTGTCCACGGGGCTCCGATTTGCACGGGAATCCCCCTCCCCAACCCATTTTCCACAAGGAATGCAAAATGGTGTGCGCTTTTACGAAATTCATTCGTTTGCCCCCAAATTGCCCGACGCTCGTTTTACGGACGGTTTCACGCTTTCTAGGGGAAATTGCTCCACGGGGCTCCGATTTGCACGGAATCCCCCTCCCCAACCCATTTTCCACAAGGAATGCAAAATGGTGTGCGCGATTTTACGAAATTCATTCGTTTCGGCCCCCAAATTGCCGAGGCTCGTTTTACGGACGGTTTCGCGCTTTCTAGGGGAAATTGCTCCACGGGGCTCCGATTTGCACGGAATCCCCCTCCCCAACCCATTTTCCACAAGGAATGCAAAATGGTGTGCGATTTTACGAAATTCATTCGTTTCGGCCCCCAAATTGCGCGAGGCTCGTTTTACGGACGGTTTCCCGCGTTCTAGGGGAAATTGCTCCACAGGGCTCCGATTTGCACGGGAATCCCCCTCCCCAACCCATTTTCCACAAGGAATGCAAAATGGTGTGCGCTTTTACGAAATTCATTCGTTTCGGCCCCCAAATTGCCCGACGTTCATTTTACGGACGGTTTCGCGCTTTCTAGGGGAAATTGCTCCACATGGCTCCGATTTGCACGGGAATCCCCCTCCCCAACCCATTTTCCACAAGGAATGCAAAATGGTGTGCGATTTTACGAAATTCATTCGTTTCGGCCCCCAAATTGCGCGAGGCTCGTTTTACGGACGGTTTCCCGCGTTCTAGGGGAAATTGCTCCACGGGGCTCCGATTTGCACGGAATCCCCCTCCCCAACCCATTTTCCACAAGGAATGCAAAATGGTGTGCGCTTTTACGAAATTCATTAGTTTCGGCCCCCAAATTGCCCGACGACGCTCGTTTTACGGACGGTTTCACGCTTTCTAGGGGAAATTGCTCCCACGGGGCTCCGATTTGCACGGAATCCCCCTCCCCAACCCATTTTCCACAAGGAATGCAAAATGGTGTGCGCTTTTACGAAATTCATTCGTTTCGGCCCCCAAATTGCACGAGGCTCGTTTTACGGACGGTTTTGCGCTTTCTAGGGGAAATTGCTCCACAGGGCTCCGATTTGCACGGGAATCCCCCTCCCCAGCCCATTCTCCACAAGGAATACAAAATGTTGTGCGATTTTACGAAATTCATTCGTTTCGGCCCCCAAATTGCACGAGGCTCGTTTTACGAATGATTTCACGCTTTCTAGGGGAAATTGGTCCACAGGGCTCCGATTTGCACGGGAATCCCCTCCCCAACCCATTTTCCACAAGGAATGCAAAATGGTGTGCGCTTTTACGAAATTCATTCGTTTCGGCCCCCAAATTGCCGACGCTCGTTTTACGGACGGTTTCGCGCTTTCTAGGGGAAATTGCTCCACAGGGCTCCGATTTGCACGGGAATCCCCCTCCCCAACCCATTTTCAACAAGGAATGCAAAATGGTGTTCGCTTTTACGAAATTCATTAGTTTCTGCCCCCAAATTGCCCGACGCTCGTTTTACGGACGGTTTCGCGCTTTCTAGGGGAAATTGGTCCACAGGGCTCCGATTTGCACGGGAATCCCCCTCCCCAGCCCATTCTCCACAAGGAATGCAAAATGGTGTGCGATTTTACGAAATTCATTCGTTTCGGCCCCCAAATTGCGCGAGGCTCGTTTTACGGACGGTTTCACGCTTTCTAGGGGAAATTGGTCCACAGGGCTCCGATTTGCACGGGAATCCCCCTCCCCAACCCATTTTCCACAAGGAATGCAAAATGGTGTTCGCTTTTACGAAATTCATTCGTTTCGGCCCCCAAATTGCCCGACGCTCGTTTTACGGACGGTTTCACGCTTTCTAGGGGAAATTGGTCCACAGGGCTCCGATTTGCACGGGAATCCCCCTCCCCAACCCATTTTCCACAAGGAATGCAAAATGGTGTTCGCTTTTACGAAATTCATTCGTTTCGGCCCCCAAATTGCACGAGGCTCGTTTTACGGACGGTTTCACGCTTTCTAGGGGAAATTGCTCCACAGGGCTCCGATTTGCACGGGAATCCCCCTCCCCAACCCATTTTCCACAAGGAATGCAAAATGGTGTGCGATTTTACGAAATACATTCGTTTCGGCCCCCAAATTGCGCGAGGCTCGTTTTACGGACGGTTTCCGCTTTCTAGGGGAAATTGCTCCACGGGGCTCCGATTTGCACGGAATCCCCCTCCCCAACCCATTTTCCACAAGGAATGCAAAATGGTGTGCGATTTTACGAAATTCATTCGTTTCGGCCCCCAAATTGCCCGACGCTCGTTTTACGGACGGTTTCACGCTTTCTAGGGGAAATTGCTCCAATGGGCTCCGATTTGCACGGGAATCCCCCTCCCCAACCCATTTTCCACAAGGAATGCAAAATGGTGTGCGCTTTTACGAAATTCATTCGTTTCGGCCCCCAAATTGCACGAGGCTCGTTTTACGGACGGTTTTGCGCTTTCTAGGGGAAATTGTCCACGGGGCTCCGATTTGCACGGAATCCCCCTCCCCAACCCATTTTCCACAAGGAATGCAAAATGGTGTGCGATTTTACGAAATTCATTCGTTTCGGCCCCCAAATTGCGCGAGGCTCGTTTTACGGAGGTTTTCACGCTTTCTAGGGGAAATTGGTCCACAGGGCTCCGATTTGCACGGGAATCCCCCTCCCCAACCCATTTTCCACAAGGAATGCAAAATGGTGTGCGCTTTTACGAAATTCATTCGTTTCGGCCCCCAAATTGCCCGACGCTCGTTTTACGGACGGTTTCACGCTTTCTAGGGGAAATTGGTCCACAGGGCTCCGATTTGCACGGGAATCCCCCCCTCCCCAACCCATTTTCCACAAGGAATGCAAAATGGTGTGCGCTTTTACGAAATTCATTCGTTTCGGCCCCCAAATTGCCCGACGCTCGTTTTACGGACGGTTTCGCGCTTTCTAGGGGAAATTGCTCCACAGGGCTCCGATTTGCACGGGAATCCCCCTCCCCAACCCATTTTCCACAAGGAATGCAAAATGGTGTGCGATTTTACGAAATTCATTCGTTTCGGCCCCCAAATTGCGCGAGGCTCGTTTTACGGACGGTTTCCGCTTTCTAGGGGAAATTGCTCCACGGGGCTCCGATTTGCACGGAATCCCCCTCCCCAACCCATTTTCCACAAGGAATGCAAAATGGTGTGCGCTTTTACGAAATTCATTCGTTTCGGCCCCCAAATTGCCCGACGCTCGTTTTACGGACGGTTTCACGCTTTCTAGGGGAAATTGTCCACGGGGCTCCGATTTGCACGGAATCCCCCTCCCCAACCCATTTTCCACAAGGAATGCAAAATGGTGTGCGCTTTTACGAAATTCATTCGTTTCGGCCCCCAAATTGCCCGAGGCTCGTTTTACGGACGGTTTCGCGCTTTCTAGGGGAAATTGTCCACGGGGCTCCGATTTGCACGGAATCCCCCTCCCCAACCCATTTTCCACAAGGAATGCAAAATGGTGTGCGATTTTACGAAATTCATTCGTTTCGGCCCCCAAATTGCGCGAGGCTCGTTTTACGGATGGTTTCACGCTTTCTAGGGGAAATTGGTCCACAGGGCTCCGATTTGCACGGGAATCCCCCTCCCCAACCCATTTTCCACAAGGAATTCAAAATGGTGTGCGCTTTTACGAAATTCATTCGTTTCGGCCCCCAAATTGCCCGACGCTCGTTTTACGGACGGTTTTCGCGCCTTCTATGGGAAATTGTCCACGGGGCTCCGATTTGCACGGAATCCCCCTCCCCAACCCATTTTCCACAAGGAATGCAAAATGGTGTGCGATTTTACGAAATTCATTCGTTTTTCGCCCCAAATTGCTCGAGGCTCGTTTTACGGACGGTTTCACGCTTTCTAGGGGAAATTGGTCCACAGGGCTCTGATTTGCACGGGAATCCCCCTCCCCAGCCCATTTTCCACAAGGAATGCAAAATGGTGTGCGATTTTACGAAATACATTCGTTTCGGCCCCCAAATTGCGCGAGGCTCGTTTTACGCATGATTTCACGCTTTCTAGGGGAAATTGCTCCACAGGGCTCCGATTTGCACGGGAATCCCCCTCCCCAACCCATTTTCCACAAGGAATGCAAAATGGTGTTCGCTTTTACGAAATTCATTCGTTTCGGCCCCCAAATTGCCCGACGCTCGTTTTACGGACGGTTTCACGCTTTCTAGGGGAAATTGGTCCACGGGGCTCCGATTTGCACGGAATCCCCCTCCCCAACCCATTTTCCACAAGGAATGCAAAATGGTGTGCGATTTTACGAAATTCATTCGTTTCGGCCCCCAAATTGCCCGAGGCTCGTTTTACGGACGGTTTCCGCTTTCTAGGGGAAATTGCTCCACGGGGCTCCGATTTGCACGGAATCCCCCTCCCCAACCCATTTTCCACAAGGAATGCAAAATGGTGTGCGATTTTACGAAATTCAATCGTTTCGGCCCCCAAATTGCCCGAGGCTCGTTTTACGGACGGTTTCGCGCTTTCTAGGGGAAATTGGTCCACAGGGCTCCGATTTGCACGGGAATCCCCTCCCCAGCCCATTCTCCACAAGGAATACAAAATTGTGTGCGATTTTACGAAATTCATTCGTTTCGGACACCAAATTGCGCGAGGCTCGTTTTACGGACGGTTTCGCGCTTTCTAGGGGAAATTGCTCCACAGGGCTCCGATTTGCACGGGAATCCCCCTCCCCAACCCATTTTCCACAAGGAATGCAAAATGGTGTGCGCTTTTACGAAATTCATTCGTTTCGGCCCCCAAATTGCCCGAGGCTCGTTTTACGGACGGTTTCGCGCTTTCTAGGGGAAATTGGTCCACGGGGCTCCGATTTGCACGGAATCCCCCTCCCCAACCCATTTTCCACAAGGAATGCAAAATGGTGTGCGCTTTTACGAAATTCATTCGTTTCGGCCCCCAAATTGCCCGAGGCTCGTTTTACGGACGGTTTCGCGCTTTCTAGGGGAAATTGCTCCACAGGGCTCCGATTTGCACGGGAATCCCCCTCCCCAACCCATTTTCCACAAGGAATGCAAAATGGTGTGCGCGATTTTACGAAATTCATTCGTTTCGGCCCCCAAATTGCGCGAGGCTCGTTTTACGGACGGTTTCCCGCGTTCTAGGGGAAATTGCTCCACGGGGCTCCGATTTGCACGGGAATCCCCCTCCCCAACCCATTTTCCACAAGGAATGCAAAATGGTGTGCGATTTTACGAAATACATTCGTTTCGGCCCCCAAATTGCGCGAGGCTCGTTTTACGGACGGTTTCCCGCGTTCTAGGGGAAATTGCTCCACAGGGCTCCGATTTGCACGGGAATCCCCCTCCCCAACCCATTTTCCACAAGGAATGCAAAATGGTGTGCGCTTTTACGAAATTCATTCGTTTCGGCCCCCAAATTGCGCGAGGCTCGTTTTACGGACGGTTTCGCGCTTTCTAGGGGAAATTGCTCCACAGGGCTCCGATTTGCACGGGAATCCCCCTCCCCAACCCATTTTCCACAAGGAATGCAAAATGGTGTGCGATTTTACGAAATTCATTCGTTTCGGCCCCCAAATTGCCGAGGCTCGTTTTACGGACGGTTTTCGCGCTTTCTAGGGGAAATTGGTCCACAGGGCTCCGATTTGCACGGGAATCCCCCTCCCCAACCCATTTTCCACAAGGAATGCAAAATGGTGTGCGCTTTTACGAAATTCATTCGTTTCGGCCCCCAAATTGCCCGACGCTCGTTTTACGGACGGTTTCGCGCTTTCTAGGGGAAATTGGTCCACAGGGCTCCGATTTGCACGGGAATCCCCCTCCCCAACCCATTTTCCACAAGGAATGCAAAATGGTGTGCGCTTTTACGAAATTCATTCGTTTCGGCCCCCAAATTGCCGAGGCTCGTTTTTTTACGGACGGTTTCCGCTTTCTAGGGGAAATTGCTCCACGGGGCTCCGATTTGCACGGAATCCCCCTCCCCAACCCATTTTCCACAAGGAATGCAAAATGGTGTGCGATTTTACGAAATTCATTCGTTTCGGCCCCCAAATTGCCCGAGGCTCGTTTTACGGACGGTTTCGCGCTTTCTAGGGGAAATTGGTCCACGGGGCTCCGATTTGCACGGAATCCCCCTCCCCAACCCATTTTCCACAAGGAATGCAAAATGGTGTGCGATTTTACGAAATTCATTCGTTTCGGCCCCCAAATTGCCCGAGGCTCGTTTTTTGAACGGTTTCGCACCTTCTAGGGGAAATTGCTCCACAGGGCTCGATTTGCATGGGAATCCCCCTCCCCAAGCCATTTTCCACAAGGAATTCAATATAGTGTGCGATTTTACGTAATTCATTCGTTTCGGCCCCCAAATTGCCGACGCTCGTTTTACGGTCGGTTTCACGCTTTCTAGGGGAAATTGGTCCACAGGGCTCCGATTTGCACGGGAATCCCCCTCCCCAACCCATTTTCCACAAGGAATGCAAAATGGTGTGCGCTTTTACGAAATTCATTCGTTTCGGCCCCCAAATTGCCCGACGCTCGTTTTACGGACGGTTTCGCGCTTTCTAGGGGAAATTGGTCCACAGGGCTCCGATTTGCACGGGAATCCCCCTCCCCAACCCATTTTCCACAAGGAATGCAAAATGGTGTGCGATTTTACGAAATTCATTCGTTTCGGCCCCCAAATTGCGCGAGGCTCGTTTTACGGATGGTTTCACGCTTTCTAGGGGAAATTGGTCCACAGGGCTCCGATTTGCACGGGAATCCCCCTCCCCAACCCATTTTCCACAAGGAATGCAAAATGGTGTGCGCTTTTACGAAATTCATTCGTTTCGGCCCCCAAATTGCCCGAGGCTCGTTTTACGGACGGTTTCACGCTTTCTAGGGGAAATTGTCCACGGGGCTCCGATTTGCACGGAATCCCCCTCCCCAACCCATTTTCCACAAGGAATGCAAAATGGTGTGCGATTTTACGAAATTCATTCGTTTCGGCCCCCAAATTGCGCGAGGCTCGTTTTACGGACGGTTTCCCGCTTTCTAGGGGAAATTGGTCCACAGGGCTCCGATTTGCACGGGAATCCCCCTCCCCAACCCATTTTCCACAAGGAATTCAAAATGGTGTGCGCTTTTACGAAATTCATTCGTTTCGGCCCCCAAATTGCCCGACGCTCGTTTTTCGGACGGTTTCGCGCCTTCTAGGGGAAATTGCTCCACAGGGCTCGGATTTGCACGGGAATCCCCCTCCACAACCCATTTTCCACAAGGAGTGCAAAATGTGTGCGATTTTACGAAATTCATTCGTTTCGGCCCCCAAATTGCCCTAGGCTTGTTTAACGGACGGTTTTACGCTTTCTAGGGGAAATTGCTCCACAGGGCTCCGATTTGCACGGGAATCCCCCTCCCCAACCCATTTTCCACAAGGAATGCAAAATGGTGTGCGATTTTACGAAATTCATTCGTTTCGGCCCCCAAATTGCGCGAGGCTCGTTTTACGGACGGTTTCACGCTTTCTAGGGGAAATTGTCCACGGGGCTCCGATTTGCACGGGAATCCCCCTCCCCAACCCATTTTCCACAAGGAATGCAAAATGGTGTGCGCTTTTACGAAATTCATTCGTTTCGGCCCCCAAATTGCCCGACGCTCGTTTTACGGACGGTTTCGCGCTTTCTAGGGGAAATTGGTCCACAGGGCTCCGATTTGCACGGGAATCCCCCTCCCCAACCCATTTTCCACAAGGAATGCAAAATGGTGTGCGCTTTTACGAAATTCATTCGTTTCGGCCCCCAAATTGCGCGAGGCTCGTTTTACGGACGGTTTCGCGCTTTCTAGGGGAAATTGCCACGGGGCTCCGATTTGCACGGGAATCCCCCTCCCCAACCCATTTTCCACAAGGAATGCAAAATGGTGTGCGATTTTGCGAAATTCATTCGTTTCGGCCCGCAAATTGCCCGATGCTCGTTTTACGGACGGTTTCCGCTTTCTAGGGAAAATTCCTGCACAGGGCTGCAATTTGCACGGGAATCCCCCACACAAACCCATTTTCCACAAGGAATGCAAAATGGTGTGCGCTTTTACGAAATTCATTCGTTTCGGCCCCCAAATTGCCCGACGCTCGTTTTACGGACGGTTTCGCGCTTTCTAGGGGAAATTGCTCCACAGGGCTCCGATTTGCACGGGAATCCCCCCCTCCCCAACCCATTTTCCACAAGGAATGCAAAATGGTGTGCGCTTTTACGAAATTCATTCGTTTCGGCCCCCAAATTGCCGAGGCTCGTTTTACGGACGGTTTCGCGCTTTCTAGGGGAAATTGGTCCACAGGGCTCCGATTTGCACGGGAATCCCCTCCCCAACCCATTTTCCACAAGGAATGCAAAATGGTGTGCGATTTTACGAAATTCATTCGTTTCGGCCCCCAAATTGCCCGACGCTCGTTTTACGGACGGTTTCACGCTTTCTAGGGGAAAAATTGGTCCACAGGGCTCCGATTTGCACGGAAATCCCCTCCCCAGCCCATTTTCCACAAGGAATGCAAAATGGTGTGCGCTTTTACGAAATTCATTCGTTTCGGCCCCCAAATTGCGCGAGGCTCGTTTTACGGACGGTTTCCCGCGTTCTAGGGGAAATTGCTCCACAGGGCTCCGATTTGCACGGGAATCCCCCTCCCCAACCCATTTTCCACAAGGAATGCAAAATGGTGTGCGCTTTTACGAAATTCATTCGTTTCGGCCCCCAAATTGCCCGAGGCTCGTTTTACGGACGGTTTCGCGCTTTCTAGGGGAAATTGGTCCACAGGGCTCCGATTTGCACGGGAATCCCCCTCCCCAACCCATTTTCCACAAGGAATGCAAAATGGTGTGCGCTTTTACGAAATTCATTCGTTTCGGCCCCCAAATTGCGCGAGGCTCGTTTTACGGACGGTTTCGCGCTTTCTAGGGGAAATTGGTCCACAGGGCTCCGATTTGCACGGGAATCCCCCTCCCCAACCCATTTTCCACAAGGAATGCAAAATGGTGTTCGCTTTTACGAAATTCATTCGTTTCGGCCCCCAAATTGCCCGAGGCTCGTTTTACGGACGGTTTCGCGCTTTCTAGGGGAAATTGGTCCACGGGGCTCCGATTTGCACGGAATCCCCCTCCCCAACCCATTTTCCACAAGGAATGCAAAATGGTGTGCGCTTTTTACGAAATTCATTCGTTTCGGCCCCCAAATTGCCCGACGCTCGTTTTACGGACGGTTTCGCGCTTTCTAGGGGAAATTGGTCCACAGGGCTCCGATTTGCACGGGAATCCCCCTCCCCAACCCATTTTCCACAAGGAATGCAAAATGGTGTGCGATTTTACGAAATTCATTCGTTTCGGCCCCCAAATTGCGCGAGGCTCGTTTTACGGACGGTTTCACGCTTTCTAGGGGAAATTGTCCCACGGGGCTCCGATTTGCACGGGAATCCCCCTCCCCAACCCATTTTCCACAAGGAATGCAAAATGGTGTGCGCTTTTACGAAATTCATTCGTTTCGGCCCCCAAATTGCCCGACGCTCGTTTTACGGACGGTTTCGCGCTTTCTAGGGGAAATTGGTCCACAGGGCTCCGATTTGCACGGGAATCCCCCTCCCCAACCCATTTTCCACAAGGAATGCAAAATGGTGTGCGATTTTACGAAATTCATTCGTTTCGGCCCCCAAATTGCGCGAGGCTCGTTTTACGGACGGTTTCGCGCTTTCTAGGGGAAATTGCTCCACAGGGCTCCGATTTGCACCGGAATCCCCCTCCCCAACCCATTTTCCACAAGGAATGCAAAATGGTGTGCGATTTTACGAAATTCATTCGTTTCGGCCCCCAAATTGCGCGAGGCTCGTTTTACGGACGGTTTCACGCTTTCTAGGGGAAATTGGTCCACAGGGCTCCGATTTGCACGGGAATCCCCCTCCCCAACCCATTTTCCACAAGGAATGCAAAATGGTGTGCGATTTTACGAAATTCATTCGTTTCGGCCCCCAAATTGCCCGACGCTCGTTTTACGGACGGTTTCACGCTTTCTAGGGGAAATTGGTCCACAGGGCTCCGATTTGCACGGGAATCCCCCTCCCCAACCCATTTTCCACAAGGAATGCAAAATGGTGTGCGATTTTACGAAATTCATTCGTTTCGGCCCCCAAATTGCCCGAGGCTCGTTTTACGGACGGTTTTCGCGCTTTCTAGGGGAAATTGCTCCACGGGGCTCCGATTTGCACAGGAATCCCCCTCCCCAACCCATTTTCCACAAGGAATACAAAATGGTGTGCGATTTTACGAAATTCATTCGTTTCGGCCCCCAAATTGCCCGACGCTCGTTTTACGGACGGTTTCGCGCTTTCTAGGGGAAATTGGTCCACAGGGCTCCGATTTGCACGGAATCCCCCTCCCCAACCCATTTTCCACAAGGAATGCAAAATGGTGTGCGCTTTTACGAAATTCATTCGTTTCGGCCCCCAAATTGCACGAGGCTCGTTTTACGGACGGTTTTGCGCTTTCTAGGGGAAATTGCTCCACAGGGCTCCGATTTGCACGGGAATCCCCCTCCCCAACCCATTTTCCACAAGGAATGCAAAATGGTGTGCGCTTTTTTACGAAATTCATTCGTTTCGGCCCCCAAATTGCGCGAGGCTCGTTTTACGGACGGTTTCGCGCTTTCTAGGGGAAATTGCTCCACGGGGCTCCGATTTGCACGGAATCCCCCTCCCCAACCCATTTTCCACAAGGAATGCAAAATGGTGTGCGATTTTACGAAATTCATTCGTTTCGGCCCCCAAATTGCCCGACGCTCGTTTTACGGACGGTTTCACGCTTTCTAGGGGAAATTGGTCCACGGGGCTCCGATTTGCACGGAATCCCCCTCCCCAACCCATTTTCCACAAGGAATGCAAAATGGTGTGTGCGCTTTTACGAAATTCATTCGTTTCGGCCCCCAAATTGCCCGAGGCTCGTTTTACGGACGGTTTCGCGCTTTCTAGGGGAAATTGCTCCACAGGGCTCCGATTTGCACGGGAATCCCCCTCCCCAACCCATTTTCCACAAGGAATGCAAAATGGTGTGCGATTTTACGAAATTCATTCGTTTCGGCCCCCAAATTGCGCGACGCTCGTTTTACGGACGGTTTCACACTTTCTAGGGGAAATTGCTCCACAGGGCTCCGATTTGCACGGGAATCCCCCTCCCCAACCCATTTTCCACAAGGAATGCAAAATGGTGTGCGATTTTACGAAATACATTCGTTTCGGCCCCCAAATTGCGCGAGGCTCGTTTTACGGACGGTTTCCGCTTTCTAGGGGAAATTGTCCACGGGGCTCCGATTTGCACGGGAATCCCCCTCCCCAACCCATTTTCCACAAGGAATTCAAAATGGTGTGCGTTTTTACGAAATTCATTCGTTTCGGCCCCCAAATTGCCCGACGCTCGTTTTACGGACGGTTTCGCGCTTTCTAGGGGAAATTGGTCCACGGGCTCCGATTTGCACGGAATCCCCCTCCCCAACCCATTTTCCACAAGGAATACAAAATGGTGTGCGATTTTACGAAATTCATTCGTTTCGGCCCCCAAATTGCCCGACGCTCGTTTTACGGACGGTTTCGCGCTTTCTAGGGGAAATTGTCCACGGGGCTCCGATTTGCACGGAATCCCCCTCCCCAACCCATTTTCCACAAGGAATGCAAAATGGTGTGCGATTTTACGAAATTCATTCGTTTCGGCCCCCAAATTGCGCGAGGCTCGTTTTACGGACGGTTTCACGCTTTCTAGGGGAAATTGGTCCACAGGGCTCCGATTTGCACGGGAATCCCCCTCCCCAACCCATTTTCCACAAGGAATGCAAAATGGTGTGCGCTTTTTACGAAATTCATTCGTTTCGGCCCCCAAATTGCCGAGGCTCGTTTTACGGACGGTTTCGCGCTTTCTAGGGGAAATTGCTCCACGGGGCTCCGATTTGCACGGAATCCCCCTCCCCAACCCATTTTCCACAAGGAATGCAAAATGGTGTGCGATTTTACGAAATTCATTCGTTTCGGCCCCCAAATTGCGCGAGGCTCGTTTTACGGACGGTTTCCCGCTTTCTAGGGGAAATTGTCCACGGGGCTCCGATTTGCACGGGAATCCCCCTCCCCAACCCATTTTCCACAAGGAATGCAAAATGGTGTGCGCTTTTACGAAATTCATTCGTTTCGGCCCCCAAATTGCCCGACGCTCGTTTTACGGACGGTTTCGCGCTTTCTAGGGGAAAAATTGCTCCACAGGGCTCCGATTTGCACGGAAATCCCCTCCCCAGCCCATTTTCCACAAGGAATGCAAAATGGTGTGCGCTTTTACGAAATTCATTCGTTTCGGCCCCCAAATTGCGCGAGGCTCGTTTTACGCATGATTTCACGCTTTCTAGGGGAAATTGGTCCACAGGGCTCCGATTTGCACGGGAATCCCCCTCCCCAACCCATTTTCCACAAGGAATGCAAAATGGTGTGCGCTTTTACGAAATTCATTCGTTTCGGCCCCCAAATTGCCCGACGCTCGTTTTACGGACGGTTTCGCGCTTTCTAGGGGAAATTGGTCCACAGGGCTCCGATTTGCACGGAATCCCCCTCCCCAACCCATTTTCCACAAGGAATGCAAAATGGTGTGCGCTTTTACGAAATTCATTCGTTTCGGCCCCCAAATTGCCCGACGCTCGTTTTACGGACGGTTTCGCGCTTTCTAGGGGAAATTGGTCCACAGGGCTCCGATTTGCACGGGAATCCCCCTCCCCAACCCATTTTCCACAAGGAATGTAAAATGGTGTTCGGTTTTACTACATTCAATCGTTTCGGCCCCCAAATTGCGCGAGGCTCGTTTTACGCATGATTTCACGCTTTCTAGGGGAAATTGGTCCACAGAGCTTTGATTTGCAGGGGAATCCCCCTCCCCAACCCATTTTCCACAAGGAATGCAAAATGGTGTGCGCTTTTACGAAATTCATTCGTTTCGGCCCCCAAATTGCCCGACGCTCGTTTTACGGACGGTTTCGCGCTTTCTAGGGGAAATTGTCCACGGGGCTCCGATTTGCACGGAATCCCCCCCCTCCCCAACCCATTTTCCACAAGGAATGCAAAATGGTGTGCGCTTTTACGAAATTCATTCGTTTCGGCCCCCAAATTGCCGAGGCTCGTTTTACGGACGGTTTCGCGCTTTCTAGGGGAAATTGCTCCACGGGGCTCCGATTTGCACGGAATCCCCCTCCCCAACCCATTTTCCACAAGGAATGCAAAATGGTGTGCGCGATTTTACGAAATTCATTCGTTTCGGCCCCCAAATTGCGCGAGGCTCGTTTTACGGACGGTTTCACGCTTTCTAGGGGAAATTGTCCACGGGGCTCCGATTTGCACGGGAATCCCCCTCCCCAACCCATTTTCCACAAGGAATGCAAAATGGTGTCGCTTTTTACGAAATTCATTCGTTTCGGCCCCCAAATTGCCCGACGCTCGTTTTACGGACGGTTTCGCGCTTTCTAGGGGAAATTGCTCCACAGGGCTCCGATTTGCACGGAAATCCCCTCCCCAACCCATTTTCCACAAGGAATGCAAAATGGTGTGCGCTTTTACGAAATTCATTCGTTTCGGCCCCCAAATTGCCCGAGGCTCGTTTTACGGACGGTTTCACGCTTTCTAGGGGAAATTGCTCCACAGGGCTCGGATTTGCACGGGAATCCCCCTCCCCAACCCATTTTCCACAAGGAATGCAAAATGGTGTGCGATTTTACGAAATTCATTCGTTTCGGCCCCCAAATTGCTCGAGGCTCGTTTAACGGACGGTTTCACGCTTTCTAGGGGAAATTGCTCCAGGGGCTCCGATTTGCACGGAATCCCCCTCCCCAACCCATTTTCCACAAGGAATGCAAAATGGTGTGCGCTTTTACGAAATTCATTCGTTTCGGCCCCCAAATTGCGCGAGGCTCGTTTTACGGACGGTTTCACGCTTTCTAGGGGAAATTGCTCCACAGGGCTCGGATTTGCACGGGAATCCCCCTGCCCAACCCATTTTCCACAAGGAATTCAAAATGGTGTGCGCGTTTACGAAATTCATTTCGGCCCCCAAATTGCGAGACGCTCGTTTTACGGAGGGTTTCACGCTTTATAGGGGAAATTTCTCCACGGGGCTCGGATTTGCGCGGAATCCCCCACCCCAACCCGTTTTGCACAAGGAATACAAAATGCTATGCGATTTTATGAAATTCATTCGTTTCGGCCCCCAAATTGCGCGAGGCTCGTTTTACGGACGGTTTCGCGCTTTCTAGGGGAAATTGTCCACGGGGCTCCGATTTGCACGGAATCCCCCTCCCCAACCCATTTTCCACAAGGAATACAAAATGTTGTGCGATTTTACGAAATTCATTCGTTTCGGCCCCCAAATTGCGCGAGGCTCGTTTTACGGACGGTTTCCCGCGTTCTAGGGGAAATTGCTCCACGGGGCTCCGATTTGCACGGAATCCCCCTCCCCAACCCATTTTCCACAAGGAATGCAAAATGGTGTGCGCGATTTTACGAAATTCATTCGTTTCGGCCCCCAAATTGCCCGACGCTCGTTTTACGGACGGTTTCACGCTTTCTAGGGGAAATTGCTCCACGGGGCTCCGATTTGCACGGAATCCCCCTCCCCAACCCATTTTCCACAAGGAATGCAAAATGGTGTGCGCTTTTACGAAATTCATTCGTTTCGGCCCCCAAATTGCCGAGGCTCGTTTTACGGACGGTTTCACGCTTTCTAGGGGAAATTGTCCACGGGGCTCCGATTTGCACGGAATCCCCCTCCCCAACCCATTTTCCACAAGGAATGCAAAATGGTGTGCGATTTTACGAAATTCATTCGTTTCGGCCCCCAAATTGCCCGAGGCTCGTTTTACGGACGGTTTTTCACGCTTTCTAGGGGAAATTGCTCCACGGGGCTCCGATTTGCACGGAATCCCCCTCCCCAACCCATTTTCCACAAGGAATGCAAAATGGTGTGCGCTTTTACGAAATTCATTCGTTTCGGCCCCCAAATTGCCGAGGCTCGTTTTACGGACGGTTCACGCTTTCTAGGGGAAATTGCTCCACGGGGCTCCGATTTGCACGGAATCCCCCTCCCCAACCCATTTTCCACAAGGAATGCAAAATGGTGTGCGATTTTTTACGAAATTCATTCGTTTCGGCCCCCAAATTGCCCGAGGCTCGTTTTACGGACGGTTTCACGCTTTCTAGGGGAAATTGCTCCACGGGGCTCCGATTTGCACGGAATCCCCTCCCCAACCCATTTTCCACAAGGAATGCAAAATGGTGTGCGATTTTACGAAATTCATTCGTTTCGGCCCCCAAATTGCCGAGGCTCGTTTTTACGGACGGTTTCACGCTTTCTAGGGGAAATTGGTCCACGGGGCTCCGATTTGCACGGAATCCCCCTCCCCAACCCATTTTCCACAAGGAATGCAAAATGGTGTGCGCTTTTACGAAATTCATTCGTTTCGGCCCCCAAATTGCCGACGCTCGTTTTACGGACGGTTTCACGCTTTCTAGGGGAAATTGGTCCACGGGGCTCCGATTTGCACGGAATCCCCCTCCCCAACCCATTTTCCACAAGGAATGCAAAATGGTGTGCGATTTTACGAAATTCATTCGTTTCGGCCCCCAAATTGCCGAGGCTCGTTTTACGGACGGTTTCACGCTTTCTAGGGGAAATTGCTCCACGGGGCTCCGATTTGCACGGAATCCCCCTCCCCAACCCATTTTCCACAAGGAATGCAAAATGGTGTGCGCTTTTACGAAATTCATTCGTTTCGGCCCCCAAATTGCCGAGGCTCGTTTTACGGACGGTTTCACGCTTTCTAGGGGAAATTGCTCCACGTGGCTCCGATTTGCACGGAATCCCCCTCCCCAACCCATTTTCCACAAGGAATGCAAAATGGTGTGCGATTTTACGAAATTCATTCGTTTCGGCCCCCAAATTGCCCGAGGCTCGTTTTACGGACGGTTTCACGCTTTCTAGGGGAAATTGGTCCACGTGGCTCCGATTTGCACGGAATCCCCCTCCCCAACCCATTTTCCACAAGGAATGCAAAATGGTGTGCGATTTTACGAAATTCATTCGTTTCGGCCCCCAAATTTGCCGAGGCTCGTTTTACGGACGGTTTCACGCTTTCTAGGGGAAATTGTCCACGGGGCTCCGATTTGCACGGAATCCCCCTCCCCAACCCATTTTCCACAAGGAATGCAAAATGGTGTGCGATTTTACGAAATTCATTCGTTTCGGCCCCCAAATTGTCCGACGCTCGTTTTACGGACGATTTCACGCTTTCTAGGGAAATTGGTCCACGGGGCTCCGATTTGCACGGAATCCCCCTCCCCAACCCATTTTCCACAAGGAATGCAAAATGGTGTGCGATTTTACGAAATTCATTCGTTTCGGCCCCCAAATTGCCGAGGCTCGTTTTACGGACGGTTTCACGCTTTCTAGGGGAAATTGCTCCACAGGGCTCCGATTTGCACGGGAATCCCCCTCCCCAACCCATTTTCCACAAGGAATGCAAAATGGTGTGCGCTTTTACGAAATTCATTCGTTTCGGCCCCCAAATTGCCCGACGCTCGTTTTACGGACGGTTTCACGCTTTCTAGGGGAAATTGCTCCACAGGGCTCCGATTTGCACGGGAATCCCCCTCCCCAACCCATTTTCCACAAGGAATGCAAAATGGTGTGCGATTTTACGAAATTCATTCGTTTCGGCCCCCAAATTGCGCGAGGCTCGTTTTACGGACGGTTTCACGCTTTCTAGGGGAAATTGGTCCACGGGGCTCCGATTTGCACGGAATCCCCCTCCCCAACCCATTTTCCACAAGGAATGCAAAATGGTGTGCGCTTTTACGAAATTCATTCGTTTCGGCCCCCAAATTGCCCGACGCTCGTTTTACGGACGGTTTCACGCTTTCTAGGGGAAATTGGTCCACGGTGGCTCCGATTTGCACGGGAATCCCCCTCCCCAACCCATTTTCCACAAGGAATGCAAAATGGTGTGCGATTTTACGAAATTCATTCGTTTCGGCCCCCAAATTGCCGAGGCTCGTTTTTACGGACGGTTTCACGCTTTCTAGGGGAAATTGCTCCACGGGGCTCCGATTTGCACGGAATCCCCCTCCCCAACCCATTTTCCACAAGGAATGCAAAATGGTGTGCGATTTTACGAAATACATTCGTTTCGGCCCCCAAATTGCGCGAGGCTCGTTTTACGGACGGTTTCCGCTTTCTAGGGGAAATTGTCCACGTGGCTCCGATTTGCACGGAATCCCCCTCCCCAACCCATTTTCCACAAGGAATGCAAAATGGTGTTGCGCTTTTACGAAATTCATTCGTTTCGGCCCCCAAATTGCCCGAGGCTCGTTTTTTTACGGACGGTTTCACGCTTTCTAGGGGAAATTGCTCCACAGGGCTCCGATTTGCACGGAAATCCCCCTCCCCAGCCCATTTTCCACAAGGAATGCAAAATGGTGTGCGATTTTACGAAATACATTCGTTTCGGCCCCCAAATTGCGCGAGGCTCGTTTTACGGACGGTTTCCCGCGTTCTAGGGGAAATTGCTCCACAGGGCTCCGATTTGCACCGGAATCCCCCTCCCCAACCCATTTTCCACAAGGAATGCAAAATGGTGTGCGCTTTTACGAAATTCATTCGTTTCGGCCCCCAAATTGCCCGACGCTCGTTTTACGGACGGTTTCGCGCTTTCTAGGGGAAATTGGTCCACGGGGCTCCGATTTGCACGGAATCCCCCTCCCCAACCCATTTTCCACAAGGAATGCAAAATGGTGTGCGATTTTACGAAATTCATTCGTTTCGGCCCCCAAATTGCGCGAGGCTCGTTTTTACGGACGGTTTTCACGCTTTCTAGGGGAAATTGCTCCACGTGGCTCCGATTTGCACGGAATCCCCCTCCCCAACCCATTTTCCACAAGGAATGCAAAATGGTGTGCGATTTTACGAAATTCATTCGTTTCGGCCCCCAAATTGCCGAGGCTCGTTTTTTTACGGACGGTTTCACGCTTTCTAGGGGAAATTGGTCCACGGGGCTCCGATTTGCACGGAATCCCCTCCCCAACCCATTTTCCACAAGGAATGCAAAATGGTGTGCGATTTTACGAAATTCATTCGTTTCGGCCCCCAAATTGCCGAGGCTCGTTTTACGGACGGTTTCACGCTTTCTAGGGGAAATTGGTCCACGGGGCTCCGATTTGCACGGAATCCCCCTCCCCAACCCATTTTCCACAAGGAATGCAAAATGGTGTGCGCTTTTACGAAATTCATTCGTTTCGGCCCCCAAATTGCGCGAGGCTCGTTTTACGGACGGTTTCCCGCGTTCTAGGGGAAATTGCTCCACAGGGCTCCGATTTGCACGGGAATCCCCCTCCCCAACCCATTTTCCACAAGGAATGCAAAATGGTGTGCGATTTTACGAAATTCATTCGTTTCGGCCCCCAAATTGCCCGAGGCTCGTTTTACGGACGGTTTCACGCTTTCTAGGGGAAATTGGTCCACGGGGCTCCGATTTGCACGGAATCCCCCTCCCCAACCCATTTTCCACAAGGAATGCAAAATGGTGTGCGATTTTACGAAATTCATTCGTTTCGGCCCCCAAATTGCGCGAGGCTCGTTTTACGGACGGTTTCCCGCGTTCTAGGGGAAATTGCTCCACGGGGCTCCGATTTGCACGGAATCCCCCTCCCCAACCCATTTTCCACAAGGAATGCAAAATGGTGTGCGATTTTACGAAATTCATTCGTTTTCGGCCCCCAAATTGCCGAGGCTCGTTTTACGACGGTTTCGCGCTTTCTAGGGGAAATTGCTCCCGGGGCTCCGATTTGCACGGAATCCCCCTCCCCAACCCATTTTCCACAAGGAATGCAAAATGGTGTGCGATTTTACGAAATTCATTCGTTTCGGCCCCCAAATTGCGCGAGGCTCGTTTTACGGACGGTTTTCACGCTTTCTAGGGGAAATTGGTCCACGGGGCTCCGATTTGCACGGAATCCCCCTCCCCAACCCATTTTCCACAAGGAATGCAAAATGGTGTGCGATTTTACGAAATTCATTCGTTTCGCCCCCAAATTGCCCGAGGCTCGTTTTACGGACGATTTCACGCTTTCTAGGGGAAATTGCTCCACGGGGCTCCGATTTGCACGGAATCCCCCTCCCCAACCCATTTTCCACAAGGAATGCAAAATGGTGTGCGATTTTACGAAATTCATTCGTTTCGGCCCCCAAATTGCCGAGGCTCGTTTTACGGAACGTTTCACGCTTTCTAGGGGAAATTGGTCCACGTGGCTCCGATTTGCACGGAATCCCCCTCCCCAACCCATTTTCCACAAGGAATGCAAAATGGTGTGCGATTTTACGAAATTCATTCGTTTCGGCCCCCAAATTGCCCGAGGCTCGTTTTACGGACGGTTTCCGCTTTCTAGGGGAAATTGCTCCACGGTGGCTCCGATTTGCACGGAATCCCCCTCCCCAACCCATTTTCCACAAGGAATGCAAAATGGTGTGCGCTTTTACGAAATTCATTCGTTTCGGCCCCCAAATTGCCCGAGGCTCGTTTTACGGACGGTTTCACGCTTTCTAGGGGAAATTGCTCCACATGGCTCCGATTTGCACGGAATCCCCCTCCCCAACCCATTTTCCACAAGGAATGCAAAATGGTGTGCGATTTTACGAAATTCATTCGTTTCGCCCCCAAATTGCCCGAGGCTCGTTTTACGGACGGTTTCACGCTTTCTAGGGGAAATTGCTCCACGGGGCTCCGATTTGCACGGAATCCCCCTCCCCAACCCATTTTCCACAAGGAATGCAAAATGGTGTGCGATTTTACGAAATTCATTCGTTTCGGCCCCCAAATTGCCCGAGGCTCGTTTTACGGACGGTTTCACGCTTTCTAGGGGAAATTGCTCCACGGGGCTCCGATTTGCACGGAATCCCCCTCCCAACCCATTTTCCACAAGGAATGCAAAATGGTGTGCGCTTTTACGAAATTCATTCGTTTCGGCCCCCAAATTGCCCGAGGCTCGTTTTACGGACGGTTTCACGCTTTCTAGGGGAAATTGCTCCACATGGCTCCGATTTGCACGGGAATCCCCCTCCCCAACCCATTTTCCACAAGGAATGCAAAATGGTGTGCGATTTTACGAAATTCATTCGTTTCGGCCCCCAAATTGCGCGAGGCTCGTTTTACGCATGATTTCACGCTTTCTAGGGGAAATTGGTCCACAGGGCTCCGATTTGCACGGGAATCCCCCTCCCCAACCCATTTTCCACAAGGAATGCAAAATGGTGTGCGATTTTACGAAATTCATTCGTTTCGGCCCCCAAATTGCCCGAGGCTCGTTTTACGGACGGTTTTCACGCTTTCTAGGGGAAATTGCTCCACGGTGGCTCCGATTTGCACGGAATCCCCCTCCCCAACCCATTTTCCACAAGGAATGCAAAATGGTGTGCGATTTTACGAAATTCATTCGTTTCGGCCCCCAAATTGCCCGAGGCTCGTTTTACGGACGGTTTCACGCTTTCTAGGGGAAATTGCTCCAGTGGCTCCGATTTGCACGGAATCCCCCTCCCCAACCCATTTTCCACAAGGAATGCAAAATGGTGTGCGATTTTACGAAATTCATTCGTTTCGGCCCCCAAATTGCCCGAGGCTCGTTTTACGGACGGTTTCACGCTTTCTAGGGGAAATTGCTCCACATGTGGCTCCGATTTGCACGGAATCCCCCTCCCCAACCCATTTTCCACAAGGAATGCAAAATGGTGTGCGATTTTACGAAATTCATTCGTTTCGCCCCCAAATTGCCCGAGGCTCGTTTTACGGACGGTTTCGCGCTTTCTAGGGGAAATTGCTCCACAGGCTCCGATTTGCACGGAATCCCCCTCCCCAACCCATTTTCCACAAGGAATGCAAAATGGTGTGCGATTTTACGAAATTCATTCGTTTCGGCCCCCAAATTGCGCGAGGCTCGTTTTTACGGACGGTTTCACGCTTTCTAGGGGAAATTGCTCCACGTGGCTCCGATTTGCACGGAATCCCCCTCCCCAACCCATTTTCCACAAGGAATGCAAAATGGTGTGCGATTTTACGAAATTCATTCGTTTCGGCCCCCAAATTGCCCGAGGCTCGTTTTACGGACGGTTTTACGCTTTCTAGGGGAAATTGCTCCACAGTGGCTCCGATTTGCACGGAATCCCCCTCCCCAACCCATTTTCCACAAGGAATGCAAAATGGTGTGCGCTTTTACGAAATTCATTCGTTTCGGCCCCCAAATTGCCCGACGCTCGTTTTACGGACGGTTTTACGCTTTCTAGGGGAAATTGCTCCACGGTGGCTCCGATTTGCACGGAATCCCCCTCCCCAACCCATTTTCCACAAGGAATGCAAAATGGTGTGCGATTTTACGAAATTCATTCGTTTCGGCCCCCAAATTGCCCGAGGCTCGTTTTACGGACGGTTTACGCTTTCTAGGGGAAATTGCTCCACGTGGCTCCGATTTGCACGGAATCCCCCTCCCCAACCCATTTTCCACAAGGAATGCAAAATGGTGTGCGATTTTACGAAATTCATTCGTTTCGGCCCCCAAATTGCCCGAGGCTCGTTTTACGGACGGTTTACGCTTTCTAGGGGAAATTGCTCCACAGTGGCTCCGATTTGCACGGAATCCCCCTCCCCAACCCATTTTCCACAAGGAATGCAAAATGGTGTGCGCTTTTACGAAATTCATTCGTTTCGGCCCCCAAATTGCCCGACGCTCGTTTTACGGACGGTTTTACGCTTTCTAGGGGAAATTGCTCCACAGTGGCTCCGATTTGCACGGAATCCCCCTCCCCAACCCATTTTCCACAAGGAATGCAAAATGGTGTGCGATTTTACGAAATTCATTCGTTTCGCCCCCAAATTGCCGAGGCTCGTTTTACGGACGGCTTTTTTACGCTTTCTAGGGGAAATTGCTCCACGTGGCTCCGATTTGCACGGAATCCCCCTCCCCAACCCATTTTCCACAAGGAATGCAAAATGGTGTGCGATTTTACGAAATTCATTCGTTTCGCCCCCAAATTGCGAGGCTCGTTTTACGGACGGTTTACGCTTTCTAGGGGAAATTGCTCCACGTGGCTCCGATTTGCACGGAATCCCCCTCCCCAACCCATTTTCCACAAGGAATACAAAATGGTGTGCGCTTTTACGAAATTCATTCGTTTCGGCCCCCAAATTGCCCGAGGCTCGTTTTACGGACGGTTTTACGCTTTCTCAAGGGGAAATTGCTCCACGGGGCTCCGATTTGCACGGAATCCCCCTCCCCAACCCATTTTCCACAAGGAATGCAAAATGGTGTTTTACGAAATTCATTCGTTTCGGCCCCCAAATTGCCCGAGGCTCGTTTTTTACGGACGGTTTTACGCTTTCTAGGGGAAATTGCTCCACGTGGCTCCGATTTGCACGGAATCCCCCTCCCCAACCCATTTTCCACAAGGAATGCAAAATGGTGTGCGATTTTACGAAATTCATTCGTTTCGGCCCCCAAATTGCCCGAGGCTCGTTTTACGGACGGTTTCGCGCTTTCTAGGGGAAATTGCTCCACGGGGCTCCGATTTGCACGGAATCCCCCTCCCCAACCCATTTTCCACAAGGAATGCAAAATGGTGTGCGCGATTTTACGAAATTCATTCGTTTCGGCCCCCAAATTGCCCGAGGCTCGTTTTACGGACGGTTTACGCTTTCTAGGGGAAATTGCTCCACGTGGCTCCGATTTGCACGGAATCCCCCTCCCCAACCCATTTTCCACAAGGAATCAAAATGGTGTGCGATTTTACGAAATTCATTCGTTTCGGCCCCCAAATTGCCCGAGGCTCGTTTTACGGACGGTTTTACGCTTTCAAGGGGAAATTGCTCCATTGGGGCTCCGATTTGCACGGAATCCCCCTCCCCAACCCATTTTCCACAAGGAATCAAAATGGTGTGCGATTTTACGAAATTCATTCGTTTCGGCCCCCAAATTGCCCGAGGCTCGTTTTACGGACGGTTTTACGCTTTCTAGGGGAAATTGCTCCACAGGGCTCCGATTTGCACGGGAATCCCCCTCCCCAACCCATTTTCCACAAGGAATTCAAAATGGTGTGCGCTTTTACGAAATTCATTCGTTTCGGCCCCCAAATTGCGCGAGGCTCGTTTAACGGACGGTTTTACGCTATCAAGGGGAAATTGTTCCACAGGGCTCTGATTTGCACGGAAATCCCCCTCACAAACTCATTGTCCACAAGGAATTCAAAATGGTGTGCGATTTTACGAAATTCATTCGTTTCGGCACCCAAATTGCCCGACGCTCGTTTTACGGACGGTTTCGCGCCTTCTAGGGGAAATTGCTCCACGGGGCTCCGATTTGCACGGAATCCCCTCCCCAACCCATTTTCCACAAGGAATTCAAAATGGTGTGCGATTTTACGAAATTCATTCGTTTCGGCCCCCAAATTGCCCGAGGCTCGTTTTACGGACGGTTTTACGCTTTCTAGGGGAAATTGCTCCACAGGGCTCCGATTTGCACGGGAATCCCCCTCCCCAACCCATTTTCCACAAGGAATACAAAATGGTGTGCGATTTTACGAAATTCATTCGTTTCGGCCCCCAAATTGCCCGAGGCTCGTTTAACGGACGGTTTTACGCTTTCAAGGGGAAATTGCTCCACAGGGCTCCGATTTGCACGGGAATCCCCCTCCCCAACCCATTTTCCACAAGGAATTCAAAATGGTGTGCGCTTTTACGAAATTCATCCGTTTCGGCCCCCAAATTGCCCGAGGCTCGTTTTACGGACGGTTTTACGCTTTCAAGGGGAAATTACTCCACAAGGCTCCGATTTGCACGGAATCCCCCTCCCCAGCCCATTCTCCACAAGGAATACAAAATGGTGTGCGATTTTACGAAATTCATTCGTTTCGGCCCCCAAATTGCACGAGGCTCGTTTTACGGACGGTTTTGCGCTTTCTAGGGGAAATTGCTCCACAGGGCTCCAATTTGCACGGGAATCCCCCTCCCCAGCCCATTCTCCACAAGGAATACAAAATGTTGTGCGATTTTACGAAATTCATTCGTTTCGGCCCCCAAATTGCGCGAGGCTCGGCTCGTTTAACGGACGGTTTTACGCTTTCAAGGGGAAATTGCTCCATGGGCTCGATTTGCACGGAATCCCCCTCCCCAACCCATTTTCCACAAGGAATCAAAATGGTGTGCGATTTTACGAAATTCATTCGTTTCGGCCCCCAAATTGCCCGAGGCTCGTTTTACGGACGGTTTTACGCTTTCAAGGGGAAATTGCTCCATGTGGCTCGATTTGCACGGAATCCCCCTCCCCAACCCATTTTCCACAAGGAATTCAAAATGGTGTGCGATTTTACGAAATTCATTCGTTTCGGCCCCCAAATTGCCCGAGGCTCGTTTTACGGACGGTTTTACGCTTTCAAGGGGAAATTGCTCCATGTGGCTCTCGATTTGCACGGAATCCCCTCCCCAACCCATTTTCCACAAGGAATACAAAATGGTGTGCGATTTTACGAAATTCATTCGTTTCGGCCCCCAAATTGCCCGAGGCTCGTTTTAACGGACGGACGGTTTTACGCTTTCAAGGGGAAATTGCTCCACATGTGGCTCCGATTTGCACGGAATCCCCCTCCCCAACCCATTTTCCACAAGGAATCCAAAATGGTGTGCGATTTTACGAAATTCATTCGTTTCGGCACCCAAATTGCCCGACGCTCTTTTTACGGACGGTTTTACGCTTTCAAGGGGAAATTGCTCCACATGTGGCTCGATTTGCACGGAATCCCCCTCCCCAACCCATTTTCCACAAGGAATTCAAAATGGTGTGCGATTTTACGAAATTCATTCGTTTCGGCCCCCAAATTGCCCGAGGCTCGTTTTACGGACGGTTTTACGCTTTCAAGGGGAAATTGCTCCACATGTGGCTCCGATTTGCACGGAATCCCCCTCCCCAACCCATTTTCCACAAGGAATACAAAATGGTGTGCGATTTTACGAAATTCATTCGTTTCGGCCCCCAAATTGCCCGAGGCTCGTTTTAACGGACGGTTTTACGCTTTCAAGGGGAAATTGCTCCATTGTGGCTCGATTTGCACGGGAATCCCCCTCCCCAACCCATTTTCCACAAGGAATCAAAATGGTGTGCGATTTTACGAAATTCATTCGTTTTGGCCCCCAAATTGCCCGACGCTCGTTTTACGGACGGTTTTACGCTTTTTCAAGGGGAAATTGCTCCACAGTGGCTCCGATTTGCACGGGAATCCCCCTCCCCAACCCATTTTCCACAAGGAATCAAAATGGTGTGCGATTTTACGAAATTCATTCGTTTCGGCCCCCAAATTGCCCGAGGCTCGTTTTACGGACGGTTTTACGCTTTCAAGGGGAAATTCCTCCATTGTGGCTCCGATTTGCACGGAATCCCCCTCCCCAACCCATTTTCCACAAGGAATACAAAATGGTGTGCGATTTTACGAAATTCATTCGTTTCGGCCCCCAAATTGCCCGAGGCTCGTTTAACGGACGGTTTTACGCTTTCAAGGGGAAATTGCTCCATGTGGCTCCGATTTGCACGGAATCCCCCTCCCCAACCGATTTTCCACAAGGAATTCAAAATGGTGTGCGATTTTACGAAATTCATTCGTTTTGGCCCCCAAATTGCCCGAGGCTCGTTTTACGGACGGTTTTACGCTTTCAAGGGGAAATTGCTCCACATGTGGCTCGATTTGCACGGAATCCCCCTCCCCAACCCATTTTCCACAAGGAATCAAAATGGTGTGCGATTTTACGAAATTCATTCGTTTTTGGCCCCCAAATTGCCCGACGCTCGTTTTACGGACGGTTTTACGCTTTCAAGGGGAAATTGCTCCATTGTGGCTCGATTTGCACGGAATCCCCCTCCCCAACCCATTTTCCACAAGGAATTCAAAATGGTGTGCGATTTTACGAAATTCATTCGTTTTTCGCCCCCAAATTGCCCGAGGCTCGTTTAACGGACGGTTTTACGCTTTCAAGGGGAAATTGCTCCATGTGGCTCGATTTGCACGGAATCCCCCTCCCCAACCCATTTTCCACAAGGAATCAAAATGGTGTGCGATTTTACGAAATTCATTCGTTTTGGCCCCCAAATTGCCCGACGCTCGTTTTACGGACGGTTTTACGCTTTCAAGGGGAAATTGCTCCACATTGTGGCTCGATTTGCACGGAATCCCCCTCCCCCCCAACCCATTTTCCACAAGGAATTCAAAATGGTGTGCGATTTTACGAAATTCATCCGTTTCGGCCCCCAAATTGCCCGAGGCTCGTTTTACGGACGGCTTTACGCTTTCAAGGGGAAATTGCTCCACTGTGGCTCGGATTTGCACGGAATCCCCCTCCCCAACCCATTTTCCACAAGGAATCAAAATGGTGTGCGATTTTACGAAATTCATCGTTTCGGCCCCCAAATTGCCCGAGGCTCGTTTTACGGACGGTTTTACGCTTTCAAGGGGAAATTGCTCCACAGGGCTCGGATTTGCACGGGAATCCCCCTCCCCAAGTGATTTTCCACAAGTAATTGAAAATGGTGTGCGCATTTACGAAATTCATTCGTTTTGGCCCCCAAATTGCCCGACGCTCGTTTTACGGACGGTTTTACGCTTTCAAGGGGAAATTGCTCCACAGGGCTCGGATTTGCACGGAATCCCCCTCCCCAACCCATTTTCCACAAGGAATTCAAAATGGTGTGCGATTTTACGAAATTCATTCGTTTCGGCCCCCAAATTGCCCGACGCTCGTTTTACGGACGGTTTTACGCTTTCAAGGGGAAATTGCTCCACAGGGCTCGGATTTGCACGGGAATCCCCCTCCCCAACCATTTTCCACAAGGAATTCAAAATGGTGTGCGCTTTTACGAAATTCATTCGTTTCGACCCCCAAATTGCCCGACGCTCGTTTTTCGGACGGTTTTTACGCTTTAGAGCGGAAATTGCTCCACAGCGCTCGGATTTGCACGGGAATCCACCTCCCCAACCCATTTTCCACAAGCAATACAAAATGTGTGCGATTTTACGAAATTCATTCGTTTCGGCCCCCAAATTGCCCTAGGCTCGTTTAACGGACGGTTTTCCGCTTTCAAGGGGAAATTGCTCCATTGTGGCTCGGATTTGCACGGAATCCCCCTCCCCAACCCATTTTCCACAAGGAATTCAAAATGGTGTGCGATTTTACGAAATTCATTCGTTTTGGCCCCCAAATTGCCCGACGCTCGTTTTACGGACGGTTTTACGCTTTCAAGGGGAAATTGCTCCACATGTGGCTCGGATTTGCACGGAATCCCCCTCCCCAACCGATTTTCCACAAGGAATCAAAATGGTGTGCGATTTTACGAAATTCATTCGTTTTGGCCCCCAAATTGCCCGACGCTCGTTTTACGGACGGTTTTACGCTTTCAAGGGGAAATTGCTCCACATTGTGGCTCGGATTTGCACGGAATCCCCCTCCCCAACCCATTTTCCACAAGGAATCAAAATGGTGTGCGCTTTTACGAAATTCATTCGTTTGGCCCCCAAATTGCCCGACGCTCGTTTTACGGACGGTTTTACGCTTTCAAGGGGAAATTCCTCCACAGGGCTCGGATTTGCACGGAATCCCCCTCCCCAACCCATTTTCCACAAGGAATACAAAATGGTGTGCGATTTAACGAAATTCATCCGTTTCGGCCCCCAAATTGCCCGAGGCTCGTTTTTTTAACGGATTTTTACGCTTTCAAGGGGAAATTGCTCCACAGTGGCTCGGATTTGCACGGAATCCCCCTCCCCAACCGATTTTCCACAAGGAATTCAAAATGGTGTGCTTTTACGAAATTCATTCGTTTTGCCCCCAAATTGCCCGACGCTCGTTTTACGGACGGTTTTACGCTTTCAAGGGGAGATTGCTCCATGTGGCTCGGATTTGCACGGAATCCCCCCTCCCCAACCCATTTTCCACAAGGAATCAAAATGGTGTGCGATTTTACGAAATTCATTCGTTTCGGCCCCCAAATTGCCCGAGGCTCGTTTTTACGGACGGTTTTTACGCTTTCAAGGGGAAATTGCTCCACATGTGGCTCGGATTTGCACGGAATCCCCCTCCCCAACCCATTTTCCACAAGGAATTCAAAATGGTGTGCGATTTTACGAAATTCATTCGTTTTCGGCCCCCAAATTGCCCGAGGCTCGTTTTACTTGACGGTTTTTACGCTTTCAAGGGGAAATTGCTCCATGTGGCTCGATTTGCACGGAATCCCCCTCCCCAACCGATTTTCCACAAGGAATTCAAAATGGTGTGCGCTTTTACGAAATTCATCCGTTTCGACCCCCAAATTGCACGACGCTCGTTTTACGGACGGTTTTACGCTTTCAAGGGGAAATTGCTACACAGGGCTCGGATTTGCACGGGAATCCCCCTCCCCAACCCATTTTCCACAAGGAATCAAAATGGTGTGCGATTTTACGAAATTCATCGTTTTGGCCCCCAAATTGCCCGAGGCTCGTTTACGGACGGTTTTACGCTTTCAAGGGGAAATTGCTCCACGTGGCTCGGATTTGCACGGAATCCCCCTCCCCAACCCATTTTCCACAAGGAATACAAAATGGTGTGCGATTTTACGAAATTCATTCGTTTGGCCCCCAAATTGCCCGAGGCTCTTTTAACGGACGGTTTTACGCTTTCAAGGGGAAATTGCTCCAGTGGCTCGGATTTGCACGGAATCCCCCTCCCCAACCGATTTTCCACAAGGAATCAAAATGGTGTGCGATTTTACGAAATTCATTCGTTTTGGCCCCCAAATTGCCCGACGCTCGTTTTTTTACGGACGATTTTACGCTTTCAAGGGGAAATTGCTCCACAGGGCTCGGATTTGCACAGGAATCCCCCTCCCCAACCGATTTTCCACAAGGAATTCAAAATGGTGTGCGATTTTACGAAATTCATTCGTTTCGGCCCCCAAATTGCCCGACGCTCGTTTTACGGACGGTTTTACGCTTTCAAGGGGAAATTGCTCCATTGTGGCTCGGATTTGCACGGAATCCCCCTCCCAAACCCATTTTCCACAAGGAATACAAAATGGTGTGCGATTTTACGAAATTCATTGTTTTCGCCCCCAAATTGCCCGAGGCTCGTTTAACGGACGGTTTTACGCTTTCAAGGGGAAATTGCTCCACATGTGGCTCGATTTGCACGGAATCCCCCTCCCCAACCGATTTTCCACAAGGAATTCAAAATGGTGTGCGATTTTACGAAATTCATTCGTTTTGGCCCCCAAATTGCCCGACGCTCGTTTTTTACGGACGGCTTTACGCTTTCAAGGGGAAATTGCTCCACAGTGGCTCGGATTTGCACGGAATCCCCCTCTCCAACCGATTTTCCACAAGGAATTCAAAATGGTGTGCGATTTTACGAAATTCATTCGTTTTGGCCCCCAAATTGCCCGACGCTCGTTTTACGGACGGTTTTACGCTTTCAAGGGGAAATTGCTTGTGGCTCGGATTTGCACGGAATCCCCCTCCCCAACCCATTTTCCACAAGGAATACAAAATGGTGTGCGCGATTTTACGAAATTCATTCGTTTTCGGCCCCCAAATTGCCCGAGGCTCGTTTAACGGACGGTTTTACGCTTTCAAGGGGAAATTGCTCCACAGGGCTCGGATTTGCACGGGAATCCCCCTCCCCAACCGATTTTCCACAAGGAATACAAACTGGTGTGCGATTTTACGAAATTCATTCGTCTCTTCCCCAAATTGCCCGACGCTCGTTTTACGGACAGTTTTACGCTTTCAAGGGGAAATTGCTCCACAGGGCTCGGATTTGCACGGGAATCCCCCTCCCCAACCGATTTTCCACAAGGAATTCAAAATGGTGTGCGATTTTACGAAATTCATTCGTTTTGGCCCCCAAATTGCCCGACGCTCTTTTTTTACGGACGGTTTTACGCTTTCAAGGGGAAATTGCTCCACATGTGGCTCGGATTTGCACGGAATCCCCCTCCCCAACCGATTTTCCACAAGGAATCAAAATGGTGTGCGATTTTACGAAATTCATTCGTCTCGGCCCCCAAATTGCCCGACGCTCGTTTTACGGACGGTTTTACGCTTTCAAGGGGAAATTGCTCCACATGGCTCGGATTTGCACGGGAATCCCCCTCCCCAACCCATTTTCCACAAGGAATCAAAATGTGTGTGCTTTACGAAATTCATCCGTTTCGGCCCCCAAATTGCCCGAGGCTCGTTTTAACGGACGGTTTTACGCTTTCAAGGGGAAATTGCTCCACATGTGGCTCGGATTTGCACGGAATCCCCCTCCCCAACCGATTTTCCACAAGGAATTCAAAATGGTGTGCGCTTTTACGAAATTCATTCGTTTTGGCCCCCAAATTGCCCGACGCTCGTTTTACGGACGGCTTTACGCTTTCAAGGGGAAATTGCTCCACATTGTGGCTCGGATTTGCACGGAATCCCCCTCCCCAACCGATTTTCCACAAGGAATTCAAAATGGTGTGCGCGATTTTACGAAATTCATTCGTTTTGGCCCCCAAATTGCCCGACGCTCGTTTTTTTACGGACGGTTTTACGCTTTCAAGGGGAAATTGCTCCACAGGGCTCGGATTTGCACGGAATCCCCCTCCCCAACCCATTTTCCACAAGGAATACAAAATGGTGTGCGATTTTACGAAATTCATCGTTTTCGGCCCCCAAATTGCCCGAGGCTCGTTTAACGGACGGTTTTACGCTTTCAAGGGGAAATTGCTCCACATGTGGCTCGGATTTGCACGGAATCCCCCTCCCCAACCGATTTTCCACAAGGAATTCAAAATGGTGTGCGATTTTACGAAATTCATTCGTTTTGGCCCCCAAATTGCCCGACGCTCGTTTTACGGACGGTTTTACGCTTTCAAGGGGAAATTGCTCCATGTGGCTCGGATTTGCACGGAATCCCCCCCTCCCCAACCGATTTTCCACAAGGAATTCAAAATGGTGTGCGATTTTACGAAATTCATTCGTTTTGGCCCCCAAATTGCCCGACGCTCGTTTTACGGACGGTTTTACGCTTTCAAGGGGAAATTGCTCCACAAGGCTCGGATTTGCACGGGAATCCCCCTCCCCAACCCATTTTCCACAAGGAATACAAAATGGTGTGCGATTTTACGAAATTCATCCGTTTCGGCCCCCAAATTGCCCGAGGCTCGTTTAACGGACGGTTTTACGCTTTCAAGGGGAAATTTCTCCATGGGGCTCGGATTTGCACGGGAATCCCCCTCCCCAACCGATTTTCCACAAGGAATTCAAAATGGTGTGCGATTTTACGAAATTCATTCGTTTTGGCCCCCAAATTGCCCGACGCTCGTTTTTTACGGACGGTTTTACGCTTTCAAGGGGAAATTGCTCCACATGTGGCTCGGATTTGCACGGAATCCCCCTCCCCAACCGATTTTCCACAAGGAATCAAAATGGTGTGTGATTTTACGAAATTCATTCGTTTGGCCCCCAAATTGCCCGACGCTCGTTTTACGGACGGTTTTACGCTTTCAAGGGGAAATTGCTCCACAGGGCTCGGATTTGCACGGGAATCCCCCTCACAAACCCATTGCCAACAAGGAATACAAACTGGTGTGCGCTTTTACGAAATTCATCCGTTTCGGCCCCCAAATTGCCTGAGGCACGTTTAACGCACGGTTTAACGCTTTCAAGGGGAAATTCCTCCACAGGGCTCGCATTTGTACGGCAATCCCCCTCCCCAAGTGATTTTCCACAAGTAATTCAAAATGGTGTGCGCTTTTACGAAATTCATCCGTTTCGGCCCCCAAATTGCCCGAGGCTCGTTTTACGGACGGTTTTACGCTTTCAAGGGGAAATTGCTCCACAGGGCTCGGATTTGCACGGGAATCCCCCTCCCCAACCGATTTTCCACAAGGAATTCAAAATGGTGTGCGATTTTACGAAATTCATTCGTTTCGGCCCCCAAATTGCCCGACGCTCGTTTTTTTACGGACGGTTTTACGCTTTCAAGGGGAAATTGCTCCATTGTGGCTCGGATTTGCACGGAATCCCCTCCCCAACCCATTTTCCACAAGGAATACAAAATGGTGTGCGATTTAACGAAATTCATTGGTTTCGGCCCAAAAATTAACCGAGGCTCGTTTAACGGACGGTTTTACGATTTCAAGGGGAAATTGCTCCACAGGGCTCGGATTTGCACGGGAATACCCCTCCCCAACCGATTTTCCCAAAGTAATTCAAAATGGTGTGCGCTTTTATGAAATTCATTTGTTTTGCCCCCCAAATTGCCCGACGCTCGTTTTACGGACGGTTTTACGCTTTCAAGGGGAAATTGCTCCACATGTGGCTCGGATTTGCACGGAATCCCCCTCCCCAACCGATTTTCCACAAGGAAGTCAAAATGGTGTGCGATTTTACGAAATTCATCGTTTTGGCCCCCAAATTGCCCGACGCTCGTTTTACGGACGGTTTTACGCTTTCAAGGGGAAATTGCTCCACAGGGCTCGGATTTGAACGGGAATCCCCCTCACAAACCCATTGTCCACAAGGAATACAAACTGGTGTGCGATTTTACGAAATTCATCCTTTTCGGCCCCCAAATTGCCCGAGGCTCGTTTAACGGACGGTTTTACGCTTTCAAGGGGAAATTCCTCCACAGGGCTCGGATTTGCACGGGAATCCCCCTCCCCAACCGATTTTCCACAAGGAATTCAAAATGGTGTGCGCTTTTACGAAATTCATTCGTTTTGGCCCCCAAATTGCCCGACGCTCGTTTTACGGACGGTTTTACGCTTTCAAGGGGAAATTGCTCCACAGGGCTCGGATTTGCACGGGAATCCCCCTCCCCAACCGATTTTCCACAAGGAATAAAAAATGGTGTGCGATTTTACGAAATTCATTCGTCTCGGCCCCAAAATTGCCCGACGCTCGTTTTACGGACAGTTTCGCGCTTTCAAGGGGAAATTGCTCCATTGTGGCTCGGATTTGCACGGAATCCCCCTCCCCAACCCATTTTCCACAAGGAATACAAAATGGTGTGCGATTTTACGAAATTCATCCGTTTCGGCCCCCAAATTGCCCGAGGCTCGTTTAACGAACGATTTTACGCTTTCAATGGGAAATTCCTCCACGTGGCTCGATTTGCACTGAATACCCCTCCCCAACCGATTTTCCCAAAGTAATTCAAAATGGTGTGCGCTTTTACGAAATTCATCCGTTTTGGCCCCCAAATTGCCCGAGGCTCGTTTTACGGACGGTTTTACGCTTTCAAGGGGAAATTGCTCCATGTGGCTCGGATTTGCACGGAATCCCCCTCCCCAACCGATTTTCCACAAGGAATTCAAAATGGTGTGCGATTTTACGAAATTCATCGCTTTTGCCCCCAAATTGCCCGACGCTCGTTTTTTACGGACGGTTTTACGCTTTCAAGGGGAAATTGCTCCACATGTGGCTCGGATTTGCACGGAATCCCCCTCCCCAACCCATTTTCCACAAGGAATACAAAATGGTGTGCGATTTTACGAAATTCATCCGTTTCGGCCCAAAAATTAACCGAGGCTCGTTTAACGGACGGTTTTACGATTTCAAGGGGAAATTGCTCCACAGGGCTCGGATTTGCACGGGAATCCCCCTCCCCAACCGATTTTCCACAAGGAAGTCAAACTGGTGTGCGCTTTTACGAAATTCATTCGTTTTGGCCCCCAAATTGCCCGACGCTCGTTTTTTTACGGACGGCTTTACGCTTTCAAGGGGAAATTGCTCCATGTGGCTCGGATTTGCACGGAATCCCCCTCCCCAACCGATTTTCCACAAGGAAGTCAAAATGGTGTGCGCTTTTACGAAATTCATCCGTCTCGGCCCCCAAATTGCCCGACGCTCGTTTTACGGAACGTTTCGCGCTTTCTAGGGGAAATATCTACACAGGGCTCGGATTTGAACGGGAATCCCCCTCACAAACCCATTGTCCACAAGGAATACAAACTGGTGTGCGATTTTACGAAATTCATCCTTTTCGGCCCCCAAATTGCCCGAGGCTCGTTTAACGGACGGTTTTACGCTTTCAAGGGGAAATTCCTCCACATGTGGCTCGGATTTGCACGGAATCCCCCTCCCCAACCGATTTTCCACAAGGAATTCAAAATGGTGTGCGATTTTACGAAAATCATTGTTTGGCCCCCAAATTGCCCGACGCTCGTTTTACGGACGGTTTTACGCTTTCAAGGGGAAATTCCTCTGCAGGGCTCGGATTTCCACGGGAATCCCCCTCCCAGACCGATTTTCCACAAGTAATTCAATATGGTGTGCGCTCTTACGAAATTCATTCGTTTTGCCCACCAAATTGCCCGACGCTCGTTTTACGGACGGTTTTACGCTTTCAAGGGGAAATTGCTCCACAGGGCTCGGATTTGAACGGGAATCCCCCTCCCCAACCCATTTTCCACAAGGAATACAAAATGGTGTGCGATTTTACGAAATTCATCCGTTTCGGCCCCCAAATTGCCCGAGGCTCGTTTAACGGACGGTTTTACGCTTTCAAGGGGAAATTGCTCCACAGGGCTCGATTTGCACGGAATCCCCCTCCCCAACCGATTTTCCACAAGGAATTCAAAATGGTGTGCGCTTTTACGAAATTCATTCGTTTTGGCCCCCAAATTGCCCGAGGCTCGTTTTACGGACGGTTTTACGCTTTCAAGGGGAAATTGCTCCACAGGGCTCGGATTTGCACGGAATCCCCCTCCCCAACCGATTTTCCACAAGGAAATCAAAATGGTGTGCGATTTTACGAAATTCATTCGTTTTGGCCCCCAAATTGCCCGACGCTCGTTTTACGGACGGTTTTACGCTTTCAAGGGGAAATTGCTCCATTGTGGCTCGGATTTGCACGGAATCCCCTCCCCAACCCATTTTCCACAAGGAATACAAAATGGTGTGCGATTTTACGAAATTCATTCGTTTCGGCCCCCAAATTGCCCGAGGCTCGTTTAACGGACGGTTTTACGCTTTCAAGGGGAAATTGCTCCACAGGGCTCGGATTTGCACGGGAATACCCCTCCCCAACCGATTTTCCACAAGGAATTCAAAATGGTGCCAACCGATTTTTTTACGAAATTCATTCGTTTTGGCCCCCAAATTGCCCGACGCTCGTTTTACGGACGGTTTACGCTTTCAAGGGGAAATTGCTCCACATGTGGCTCGGATTTGCACGGAATCCCCCTCCCCAACCGATTTTCCACAAGGAAGTCAAAATGGTGTGCGATTTTACGAAATTCATTCGTTTTGGCCCCCAAATTGCCCGACGCTCGTTTTACGGACGGTTTTACGCTTTCAAGGGGAAATTGCTCCACAGGGCTCGGATTTGCACGGGAATCCCCCTCCCCAACCGATTTTCCACAAGGAATACAAACTGGTGTGCGATTTTACGAAATTCATCCGTTTCGGCCCCCAATTGCCCGAGGCTCGTTTAACGGACGGTTTTACGCTTTCAAGGGGAAATTCCTCCATTGTGGCTCGGATTTGCACGGAATCCCCCTCCCCAACCGATTTTCCACAAGGAATTCAAAATGGTGTGCGATTTTACGAAATTCATTCGTTTTGGCCCCCAAATTGCCCGACGCTCGTTTTTTAACGGACGGTTTTACGCTTTCAAGGGGAAATTGCTCCATGTGGCTCGGATTTGCACGGAATCCCCCTCCCCAACCGATTTTCCACAAGGAATCAAAATGGTGTGCGATTTTACGAAATTCATTCGTTTTGGCCCCCAAATTGCCCGACGCTCGTTTTACGGACGGTTTTACGCTTTCAAGGGGAAATTGCTCCACATGGGGCTCGGATTTGCACGGAATCCCCCTCCCCAACCCATTTTCCACAAGGAATCAAAATGGTGTGCGATTTTACGAAATTCATCGTTTGGCCCCCAAATTGCCCGAGGCTCGTTTAACGGACGGCTTTACGCTTTCAAGGGGAAATTGCTCCATGTGGCTCGGATTTGCACGGAATCCCCCTCCCCAACCGATTTTCCACAAGGAATTCAAAATGGTGTGCGCTTTTACGAAATTCATTCGTTTTGGCCCCCAAATTGCCCGACGCTCGTTTTACGGACGGTTTTACGCTTTCAAGGGGAAATTGCTCCTGTGGCTCGGATTTGCACGGAATCCCCTCCCCAACCGATTTTCCACAAGGAATTCAAAATGGTGTGCGATTTTACGAAATTCATTCGTTTTGGCCCCCAAATTGCCCGACGCTCGTTTTACGGACGGTTTTACGCTTTCAAGGGGAAATTGCTCCACTGTGGCTCGGATTTGCACGGAATCCCCCTCCCCAACCTATTTTCCACACGGAATACAAAATGGTGTGCGATTTTACGAAATTCGTCCTTTTTGGCCCCCAAATTGCCCGAGGCTCGTTTAACGGACGGTTTTACGCTTTCAAGGGGAAATTGCTCCACATGTGGCTCGATTTGCACGGAATCCCCCTCCCCAACCGATTTTCCACAAGGAATTCAAAATGGTGTGCGCTTTTACGAAATTCATTCGTTTTGGCCCCCAAATTGCCCGACGCTCGTTTTTACGGACGGTTTTACGCTTTCAAGGGGAAATTGCTCCATTGTGGCTCGGATTTGCACGGGAATCCCCCTCCCCAACCGATTTTCCACAAGGAATAAAAAATGGTGTGCGATTTTACGAAATTCATTCGTCTCGGCCCCAAAATTGCCCGACGCTCGTTTTACGGACAGTTTCGCGCTTTCTAGGGGAAATTGCTCCACAGGGCTCGGATTTGCACGGGAATCCCCCTCCCCAACCGATTTTCCACAAGTAATTCAAAATGGTGTGCGCTTTTACGAAATTCATCGTTTTTGGCCCCCAAATTGCCCGACGCTCGTTTTTTACGGACGGTTTTACGCTTTCAAGGGGAAATTGCTCCACATGTGGCTCGGATTTGCACGGAATCCCCCTCCCCAACCGATTTTCCACAAGGAATTCAAAATGGTGTGCGATTTTACGAAATTCATTCGTTTTGGCCCCCAAATTGCCCGACGCTCGTTTTACGGACGGTTTTACGCTTTCAAGGGGAAATTGCTCCATGTGGCTCGGATTTGCACGGAATCCCCCTCCCCAACCGATTTTCCACAAGGAATTCAAAATGGTGTGCGATTTTACGAATTCATTCGTTTTGGCCCCCAAATTGCCCGACGCTCGTTTTACGGACGGTTTTACGCTTTCAAGGGGAAATTGCTCCACGTGGTGGCTCGATTTGCACGGAATCGCCCTCCCCAACCCGTTTTCCACAAGGAATACAAAATGGTGTGCGATTTTACGAAATTCATTCGTTTCGGCCCCCAAATTGCCCGAGGCTCGTTTAACGGAAAGTTTTACGCTTTCAAGGGGAAATTGCTCCACAGGGCTCGGATTTGCACTGGAATCCCCCTCCCCAACCCATTTTCCACAAGGAATTCAAAATGGTGTGCGATTTTACGAAATTCATCGTTTTGGCCCCCAAATTGCCCGACGCTCGTTTTACGGACGGTTTTACGCTTTCAAGGGGAAATTGCTCCATTGTGGCTCGATTTGATATATATATATATATATATTTACCCCATTAAACTCGTATTCATTAGGGGAAATAATGAGATTCAATGAACCTGGACACTTTTACCCGTGTTGGATTATTCTTGTGTGCGACTCGGCCCCATATGAGATTGAGCGGTGGGCCAACACCGTTTGCCCACAAATCGCAAGCGGCCTCTAGCAAGACATTGCGACTACCCATTCACATGGGGATCGATGACACGATACACCCAACAACCATGTCACCCATTTTTGTCACGCGATAATTTGGTCAAGGATGAGGCATGGAGAATGTCAACTTCCTTTTCTTGACCATTACTTTCTCGATTCCCAGTTAGTCTAATAAGTGAAATGGAAACTCCTTTCCATCACAAGACGCCGTACATTTCTTAGACTCGCTCATCGAGGGGCCCGATTTATCTCTACAAATGTGAGGGACAAATTCCATCTTGACCATTCACATCCCTCCGCATGAAAACCACTGATCCCGATCCTAGCCTTTATCATCACCCAAGGTGACTTTTGACTAGGTCAAATGGTGTGACTCATCATGTAGGAATCCATGATGATCTCAGGTCATAGGGCCCCCGGTTATACATGAGATAAGCTTATGACTAGATCCACGGCTTTCTCATAATGGGTCAAGGGCCCGAAGAATTGTACTCTTACAAGTGCCCATGACTTTGATTGTATCTCCATACCTCATCAAGCCATTTTCCACATTCAATTCAAAATGGTAGGACGGGACATTTAGGATAATCTTTAAGATGCCCGAGGGATGCGTTTTATCAATACGAACATGCAAACGAAAATGATAACTAAAGAAAATAATTTAAATAACTTAAATATCCAAAGTACAATGAATTGCCCCTAGGGCATAATTTCCAACAGAAATCCCCCTCACAAACCTTTTGTCCACAAGAAATCCAAAATGGTAGACGCTTTTCGGAAATTCATGCGTTTCGGCCCCCAATTTCCTCGGGGCTCGTTTTACGGACGGTTTGACGCTTTCTAGGGGAAATTGCTCCACAGGGCTCGGATTTGCACGGGAATCCCCCTCCCCAACCCATTTTCCACAAGGAATACAAAATGGTGTGCGATTTTAAGAAATTCATTCGTTTTGGCCCCCAAATTGCGCGACGCTCGTTTTACGGACGGTTTCACGCTTTCTAGGGGAAATTACTCCACCGGGCTCCGATTTGCACGGAAATCCCCCTCACAAACCTTTTGTCCACAAGGAATCCAAAATGGTAGACGCTTTTCCGAAATTCATGAGTTTCGGCCCCCAATTTCCTCGGGCTCTTTTTTTACGGACGGTTTGACGCTTTCTAGGGGAAATTGCTCCACGTGGCTCGATTTGCACGGAATCCCCTCCCAACCCATTTTCCACAAGGAATACAAAATGGTGTGCGCTTTTATGAAATTCGTTCGTTTCGGACCCCAAATGGCCCGACGCTCGTTTTACGGGCCGTTTCACGCTTTCTTGGGGAAATTGCTCCACACCTGGCTAGGATTTGCACGGAATCCCCTCCCCACCCATTTTCCACAAGGAATTCAAAATGCTGTGCGCTTTTACGAAATTCATTCGTTTCGGCCCCCAAATTGCGCGACGCTCGTTTTACGGACGGTTTCGCGCTTTCTAGGGGAAATTACTCCACGGGGCTCCGATTTGCACGGAAATCCCCCTCCCTAACCCATTTTCCACAAGGAATACAAAATGGTGTGCGCTTTTATGAAATTCGTTCGTTTCGGACCCCAAATGGCCCGACGCTCGTTTTACGGACCGTTTCGCGCTTTCTTGGGGAAATTGCGCCACACGGCTAGGATTTGCACGGGAATCCCCCTCCACCACCCATTTTCCACAAGGAATTCAAAATGCTGTGCGCTTTTACGAAATTCATTCGTTTCGGCCCCCAAATTGCGCGACGCTCGTTTTACGGACGGTTTCACGCTTTCTAGGGGAAATTACTCCATAGGGCTCCGATTTGCACGGAAATCCCCCTCCCCAACCCATTCTCCACAAGGAATACAAAATGGTGTGCGATTTTACAAAATTCATTCGTTTCGGACACCAAATTGCCCGACGCTCGTTTTTACGGACGGTTTTACGCTTTCTTAGGGGAAATTGCTCCACATGTGGCTCCGATTTGCACGCGAATCCTCCTCCCCAACCCATTTTCCACAAGGAATACAAAATGTGTGCGCTTTTACGAAATTCATTCGTTTCGGCCCCCAAATGGCCCGACGCTCGTTTTACTGACGGTTTCACGCTTTCTAGGGAAATTGCTCCACGTGGCTCCGATTTGCACGGAATCCCCTCCCCAACCCATTTTCCACAAGGAATACAAAATGGTGTGCGCTTTTACGAAATTCATTCGTTTCGACCCCAAATTGCCGACGCTCGTTTTACGGACGGTTTCACGCTTTCTAGGCGAAATTACTCCATGTGGCTCGATTTGCACGGAATCCCCCTCCCCAACCCATTTTCCACAAGAAATCAAAATGTGTGCGCTTTTACGAAATTCATCGTTTCGCCCCCAAATTGCCCGAGGCTCGTTTACTGACGGTTTTACGCTTTCTTAGGGGAAATTGCTCCGGGGCTCGGATTTGCACGGAATCCCCTCCCCAACCCATTTTCCACAAGGAATACAAAATGGTGTGCACTTTTACGAAATTCATTCGTTTCGGCCCCCAAATTGCGCGACGCTCATTTTACGGACGGTTTCGCGCTTTCTAGGGGAAATTACTCCACAGGGCTCCGATTTGCACGGAAATCCCCCTCACAAACCCATTGTCCACAAGAATCAAAATGGTAGCGCTTTTATAAATTCATGCGTTTCGGCCCCAATTTGCCCGGGCTCGTTTTACGGACGGTTTCGCTATTTCTAGGGGAAATTGCTCCACAGGGCTCGATTTGCACGGGAATCCCCCTCCCCAACCCATTTTCCACAAGGAATACAAAATGGTGTGCGATTTTACGAAATTCATTCGTTTCGGACCCCAAATTGCGCGACGCTCGTTTTACGGACGGTTTCGCGCTTTCTAGGGGAAATTGCTCCACAGGGCTCCGATTTGCACGGGAATCCCCCTCCACAACCCATTTTCCACAAGGAATCCAAAATGGTGACGCTTTTTACGAAATTCATTCGTTTCGGCCCCAAATTGCCCGGCTGGCGTTTTCGTTTTAAATTGCTGGACGGATTTGCACGCTTTCAAGGGGAAATTGCTCCATGGTGGGCTCCGATTTGCACGGAATCCCCCTCCCCAACCCATTTTCCACAAGGAATCAAAATGGTGTCCGCTTTTACGAAATTCATTCGTTTCGGCCCCAAATTGCCCGAGGCTCGTTTAACGGACGGATTTTAGGCTTTCAAGGGGAAATTGCTCCACAGGGCTCGGATTTGCACGGGAATACCCCTCCCCAACCCATTTTCCACAAGGAATTCAAAATGGTGTGCGCTTTTACGAAATTCATTCGTTTCGGACCCCAAATTGCCCGACGCTCGTTTTTTACGGTTTCGCGCTTTCTTAGGGGAAATTGCTCCACGGGCTCGGATTTGCACGGAATCCCCCTCCCCAACCGATTTTCCACAAGGAATAAAAAATGGTGTGCGATTTTACGAAATTCATTCGTCTCGGCCCCAAAATTGCCCGACGCTCGTTTTACGGACAGTTTCGCGCTTTCTAGGGGAAATTACTCCACAGGGCTCGGATTTGAACGGGAATCCCCCTCACAAACCCATTGCCAACAAGGAATACAAACTGGTGTGCGCTTTTACGAAATTCATCCGTTTCGGCCCCCAAATTGCCCGACGCTCGTTTTACGGACGGTTTTACGCTTTCAAGGGGAAATTGCGCCACAGGACTCGGATTTACACGGGAATCCCCCTCCCCCACCCATTTTCCACAAGGAATACAAAATGGTGTGCGCTCTCACGAAATTCGTTCGTTTCGGACCCCAAATGGCCCGACGCTCGTTTTACGGACGGTTTCACGCTTTCTAGGGGAAATTACTCCACAGGGCTCCGATTTGCACGGGAATCCCCCTCCCAACCCATTTTCCACAAGGAATTCAAAATGGTGTGCGCTTTTATAAATTCATGCGTTTCGGCTCCCAATTTGCTCGGGGCTCGTTTTACAGACGGTTTCGCGATTTCTAGGGGAAACTGCGCCACAGGGCTCGGATTTGCACGGGAATCCCCCTCCCCAACCCATTTTCCACAAGGAATTCAAAATGGTGAGCGCTTTTACGAAATTCTTTCGTTTCGGACCCCAAATTGCCCGACGCTCGTTTTACGGGCCGTTTTACGCGCTTTCTTGGGGAAATTACGCCACGTGGCTCGGATTTGCACGGAATCCCCCTCCCCAACCCATTTTCCACAAGGCATACAAAATGGGGTGCGCTTTACGAAATTCCTTCGTTTCGGACCCCAAATTGCGTGACGCTCGTTTTACGGACGGTTTCACGCTTTCTAGGGGAAATTACTCCCGGGGCTCCGATTTGCACGGAATCCCCCTCCCAAACCATTTGTCCACAAGGAATCCAAAATGGTAGACGCTTTTCGGAAATTCATGCGTTTCGGCCCCCAATTTCCTCGGGGCTCGTTTTACAGACGGTTTGACGCTTTCTTGGGGAAATTGCTCCACAGGGCTCGGATTTGCACGCGAATCCCCCTCCCCAACCCATTTTCCACAAGGAATTCAAAATGGTGTGCGCTTTTACGAAATTCATTCGTTTCGGCCCCCAAATTGCGCGACGCTCGTTTTACGGACGGTTTCGCGCTTTCTAGGGGAAATTACTCCACTGGGCTCCGATTTGCACGGGAATCCCCCTCGCCCAACCCATTTTCCAACAGGAATACAAAATGGTGTGCTTTTCAGAAATTCATGCGTTTCGGCCCCATACTTGCTCGGGGCTCGTTTTACGGACGGTTTGGCGCTTTCTAGGGGAAATTGCTCCACAGGGCTCCGATTTGCACGGGAATCCCCCTCCCCAACCCATTTTCCACAAGGAATTCAAAATGGTGTGCGCTTTTACGAAATTCTTTCGTTTCGGACCCCAAATGGCCCGACGCTCGTTTTACGGGCCGTTTCGCGCTTTCTTGGGGAAATTGCGCCACAGGGCTCGGATTTGCACGGGAATCCCCCTCCCCCACCCATTTTCCACAAGGAATACAAAATGGTGTGCGCTTTTACGAAATTCGTTCGTTTCGGACCCCAAATGGCCCGACGCTCGTTTTACGGACGGTTTCACGCTTTCTAGGGGAAATTACTCCACGGGGCTCCGATTTGCACGGAAATCCCCCTCACAAACCTTTTGTCCACAAGAAATCCAAAATGGTAGACGCTTTTCGGAAATTCATGCGTTTCGGCCCCCAATTTCCTCGGGGCTCGTTTTACGGACGGTTTGACGCTTTCTTGGGGAAATTGCTCCACAGGGCTCGGATTTGCACGCGAATCCCCTCCCAACCCATTTTCCACAAGGAATACAAAATGGTGTGCACTTTTACGAAATTCATTCATTTCGGCCCCCAAATTGCGCGACGCTCGTTTTACGGACGGTTTCGCGCTTTCTAGGGGAAATTACTCCACAGGGCTCCGATTTGCACGGAAATCCCCCTCACAAACCTTTTGTCCACAAGATATCAAAAATGGTAGACGCTTTTCATAAATTCATGCGTTTCGGCTCCCAATTTGCTCGGGGCTCGTTTTACAGACGGTTTCGCGATTTCTAGGGGAAACTGCGCCACAGGGCTCGGATTTGCACGGGAATCCCCCTCCCCAACCCATTTTCCACAAGGAATTCAAAATGGTGTGCGCTTTTACGAAATTCATTCGTTTCGCCCCCAAATGGCCTCGACGCTCGTTTTACGGACGGTTTGCCCGCTTTCTTGGGGAAATTGCTCCATTGTGGCTCCGATTTGCACGGAATCCCCTCCCCAACCCATTTTCCACAAGGAATACAAAATGGTGTGCGCTTTTACGAAATTCATTCGTTTCGACCCCAAATGGCCCGAGGCTCGTTTTACGGACGCTTCACGCTTTCTAGGGGAAATTACTCCACGGGCTCCGATTTGCATGGGGAATCCCCTCCCAACCCATTTTCCACAATGAATTCAAAATGGTAGACGCTTTTACGGAAATTCATGCGTTTCGCCCCCAAATTGCCTCGACGCTTGTTTTACGGACGGTTTCGTGCCTTCTAGAGGAAATTGCTCCACAAGGCTCCGATTTGCACGGGAATCCCCCTCCCCAACCCATTTTCCACAAGGAATTGAAAACGGTGTGCGCTTTTACGTAATTCATTCGTTTCGGACCCCAAATGGCCCGACGCTTTTTTTACGGACCGTTTCGCTTTCAGGGGAAATTGCTCCACATGGCTCGGATTTGCACGGAATCCCCTCCCCAACCCATTTTCCACAAGGAATCAAAATGGTGTGCGCTTTTACGAAATTCATCGTTTCGGCCCCCAAATGGCCCGGGCTCGTTTTACGGACGGTTTCGCGCTTTCTAGGGGAAATTGCTCCACAGGGCTCCGATTTGCACGGAATCCCTCCCCAAACCCATTTTCCACAAGGAATTCAAAAATGGTGTGCGCTTTTACAAAATTCATTCGTTTCGACCCCAAATTGCCCGACGCTCGTTTTACGGACGGTTTGGCGTATTCTAGGGGAAATTGCTCACAAGGCTCCGATTTGCACGGGAATCCCCTCCCTAACCCATTTTCCACAAGGAATACAAAATGGTGAGCGCTTTTACGAAATTCTTTCGTTTCGGACCCCAATTGCTCGAGGCTCGTTTTACGGACGGTTTTCGCGCTTTTCCCAGGGGGAAATTGCTCCACCGGGCTCCGATTGCAATCCCCTCCCGTCCATTTTTCACAAGGAATCCAAAATGGTGTGCGCTTTTCGGAAATTCATGCGTTTACGCCCCCAAATTGCCCGACGCTCGTTTACGGACGGTTTCGCGCTTTCTTGGGGAAATTGCACCACAGGGATCCGATTTGCACGGGAATCCCCCTCCCCCACCCATTATTCACAAGGAATACAAAATGGTCTGCGATTTTATGAAATTCGTTCGTTTCGGACTCCAAATGGCCCGACGCTCGTTTTACGGACGGTTTCGCGCTTTCTTGGGGAAATTGCGCCACAGGGCTCCGATTTGCACAGGAATCCCCCTCACAAACCATTTTCCACAAGGAATTCCAAAAT